>CM070838.1:26427778-26615278 GCA_036326025.1 Chrosomus eos
ATATATATATATATATATATATATATATATATATATATATATATATATATACATACTAAAATTAAAATTATGTTTCGGTTACAATTTATTTTAAGGTATCATTGTTACTTTTTTTTTTGATTCAATGAGCACATGACCTCATCTGTCAGTCACTGCAAGGCTAAATGGATTTTTTTGTGGAACACAAAAGGAGATATTGTGCAAAAAAGTGTCTACAAAACAATAGTATTATTATAAATAGCCAAATAATAACAAATAGCTTCATTCTTTGTCATTTATCAGCAGTCTTGTCCTTCAAAGTCTGTCTTTACCACAAACACACACATGCGCTGTGAAGGGTATGTTTATGACTCACAGGACGTGTGCTTTACTGACATGTGTTATTTTAAGGTATCCTTGTTATGGTGTACTTATACATTTAAGGTGAAGGTTAGTTGCATGCAATCATGCATACTTTACTGTTTTTACTACAGTAAGTATGTAACGTGTAACAAGGACATTGTAACATAAAGTGTTACATTTGTTTATTTTATTGTGGTGCAATGTTACCTGTTCACATTTTCATGAGCTTATTATGACAAAATAAACAAGATATGTGCATTTAAAGTTTGCAGTCTGAGTAAATGCCAATATGTGCATTTATTCTAAAAATGCAAATAAAAAACGATTAAAAAAAATCAATTTCTAAGGAAGTGACAATTTTGTTCTCTTGAACACATGGGACTTTGGAGGGCACATAGCTAGTGGGGGCTTTCTTCACAGATTTTATGTCACATCTAGATTCTCAAAAGTCTGATTTAATTTGAAATCTGTGTGTGCCGTGTATTTTTATACTTATTAGAATATCACACTGTTAGCTAGCTTAGCAACATGCTAACATCAAACTCCACTGAAATCAACTGTCAAGTCTCAAGTAGCTTATAAACTGACTAGCTTTACTAGCCCAACTTTGACAGCAAAGCAGCTCACTGGTTTTGGGTCAGCGCTTATGTTGTGTGTGTGTGTGTGTGTGTGTGTGTGTGTGTGTGTGTGTGTGTGTGTGTGTGTGTGTGTGTGTGTGTGTGTGTGTGTGTGTGTGTGTGTGTGTGTGTGTGTTGTGTGTGTGTGTGTGTGTGTGTGTGTGTGTGTGTGTGTGTGTGTGTGTGTGTGTGTGTGTGTGTGTGTGTGTGTTCACTACTCACTGTCACTGCTCCTAAAGTGTGTGCACTATCTTGGATAGGTAAAATGCAGAGGACAACTTCTGAGTATAGGTCACTATACACTGTAAAAAAGAGAAAAAAAAGAAGAAGTTTCTGCCTTAAACAGCCAAGTTGACTGTACTTAAAACATTTAAGTCACTTCAACTTAAATTACATTAAACTGACTTTAAAAGCTGAAAACTGCTCAACTTATATTGTTGACTTAAAGTGATACGTGTTCATAACTTATTGATCACATCAGATTTTACAGTGTACTTGGCCTTCAGGTCATGTCATGTCACACACATCTGCCTCTATACTTCACTGCGGGTGAGTCAGGGCTGGGCTGGCTTTGGTGGCTGGTCCAGGATCAGTGGTATTGATTCTTTCTTGTGGCCTGAGAAAATGGCTGTCTACTTGATCTCAGATGAGGTCCTCAAAGAAGAAGAGCAAACAGGACCTTTTTTTTTGCAAGCATGCAAGCACATGATCTGTCAGTCTGTAGGCCTATAATATAATTATTATAAATAGCCAAATAATAACAATAATATTGTATATTATTATATCCTCCTTTGTCATTTATTAGCAGTCTTATCCTTCAAAGTGTGTCTCTAGACCACAAACACGCACGTGCGCTGTGAAGGGTCAATGCCTGTAAATGACTCACTCGCGTGCATTACTGATATATTTTTGTGCATTACTGATATATGCATGTAGATAAGTGCGTCGATCGCTGTTACATTGCTCACGTCTGAATATTAAACTCATATTCGCGGTGAGTCATATACCACACTAGAGCTCTGTAGGAAGCGATCATACGTCACGCGGGGAGCTGTCAATCAATTCCAATCTGTTATTGCGGTGACATAAAGCACGCAACCCAGAATCTCAAATGCATGTATAAATATGTTATATGAAAATCGTAAAGCAGCATCTGTTGGACTGTAGGTTCAAATCAACTGTGTTAAAACTTGAGCCGTCCGGAGGTGTTATTCAGGGTGTACTCACACTAGCCGTTTTAACCGTGCCCGAGTGCGTTTGCGCGGTTCGTTTGACTAATGTGAGTGCTCCGAACCGTGCCCGGGCGCGGCTCGATTAGCCGGCCCTGGCCCGCTTGGAAGAGGTGGGCCAGAGCACGGTTCAGTTGGACTCGGGTGCGGTTCGCATGCAGTGTGAGCGCTAACCGTGCTGGAGCACGGAACAGCATTGTGTTCAGAGCAGCCCGTTCTCATCCCAAGGCGCCATACAGGTGACGCGCGTCTAAAGCCGATGCACATGGCATCCTTTAGCATCAATATGAGACGCAGATCCCAAGGCGTCATAACCTAACGCTACCCCAGACCTAAACCTACCCATAACAGTGAATTATATTCACGCTAAAGGGTGCCATGTGCGTAAGATTTCGACGAAATGTCATATGGCGTCACATATATGACGCCAAAGGATGAAAATGCGTTGGTTCAGAGAGCGCCGCTCTTCTTGTTTATCCCGAAACCGTCGCACCATAATGACGTAAGCGTGCTCCGGCACGAATGCTGAAACCCTATGTGAGTGCAGGCCAGAGGGGGAGTGGGGAGGGGGGACAATCGTACTCGGGCCCGGTTCATGGCAACCGTGCCTAGTGTGAGTACACCCTCAGTGATGGGTAAACAGACCGTGAATCTAATTTAACAGAGCTGGGCCGCCATCTAGTGTTGGGCACATGACAACTTTTGGCTCTTATAACCTTCATGGACACTTTTCCTCCTTTGCTGTGAATGTGCTTGACTTTCCTATTAGCCGCTATAGCAGAAAAATTCAGTAAACGGCAGTGTAGGTTATTACTTTCAAATGGTCGGTTACTGATTCATAATTACATGACAAAAAATGTCTCTCGGACGGGCTGCAGCGTTAATTGTGTGAGAAAATATTTTTATCAATACAATTAAGGTGGTTTGCTCAGTTTTCAGAGTTTTAATTCCACAAACCCAGAAGACCTTCTGAACATAAGCAGTAGAATATATATATATATATATATATATATATATATATATATATATATATATATATATATATATATATATATATATATATATATATATATATATATATATAAAGTAAGGGGAACTGAAAAGATAACAGTAGCTATAGGCCTGTATAGGGAAAATCATGAATTACTGCCATTGTGAGAATAACAATAATCGTGTAGGCTAAACTGTTGTCTGAAAAAAAAAAATTAATATAATCTAATTAAAAGTATAGCCACTTAATTGTTGGAATCTGATTGTGTATTCCAGATTACATTTAGGCCTATAAGTTACCCTGCACTTGTAAACGGTAAAACTATTTCTTGTCACTTTATAATTTCAATGGCATGTTTACATGCACATTTCGATCGGAATGAATTCAATGGTTTATGTGCTTGTCGTCTTTATAATCAGGACCAGAAATAGATCAATATTAGGTCTGCTCTTTAAAGCAAAGAAAATAAGCAATAGTATGCACAAACAGCTGATAACGTCGCATATTCGTGCAGTCAAAAATCAATTCTGATAGAAGCTTAGACAAACGCACATCAACCCTCTAAATAAATCACTTTATTTAGAGTTCATGTAAAGTTAAACACTGCCCGAAACAAAAGGGGTGCATGTAAACATAATAGCCCACAATAAAATAAAGTAAAATTATAAGAAATACAAAATCAAGCAGCATTTGGACTATTTTGTACAGCTACAATAACTGGTAACGAATGACAACGGAAGCCTCGCATCAAGTGGCCGCGTCACTGCTTGTGTGTTTAATGTCGAATTGCTGTAAAGCAGTTCGTGTTTCTCGCTCGTTCTCGCTTATTTCCCATATTATTTCCTTACCTCCTATTTCCAACGTTAGTCCTCATTTTGCAAGTTTGGTTTTCCGCCTGGGAACGTTGTGGGGAGCGGAGAAAGTCACAATTTTCACCGAAACAGGTTATTAAACGATCCTAATGATTTTTAAACGGTTTTATTAAGTTGCCAAATTCCCCTTTAAAATAAGGCCTGTGAAATAGCATATAATTGGATATGCCTGGGCGATGTCTAGTGGAGCACACACGCTATGACAACAACAGTAAGGCTAGCTATTTGCATCAAGACTAGCCTACATTTAGTCATAATAACTCACTTTTTCAATTCCGATTGCGATCAAATGTGGATTAATATTCCTATTTTTGTTATAAATATCAATATTCCTTATGATGCTTGTAGCATTTTAGGCTACTATGATATCGCACCTGATTTTCTCATGTAGCCTATCGTTTATTACAAAAAGAGCCCAACGCGCATAAAATCACGTAGTAGGCAATCATATGTTTAGTAGCATCATGTTTCACGTACATAAACGTTTCTTTGGGTTAGTTATTTACGCAGACAGAAAGCGAAAGTAACTTAGTCATGTGAGGCAGGGCGGGTTATGAACACGTGATATGAGTTGAAGACGCAGGGAATGAGAAGGCTATCGCGGAAGAGAAGCACAGCGCTGGAAGTCGGTAATGCTCATGAGATCGCGTAAATCAGTGGAAAATAAATAGAAATGATTCTGTCTAAAGAAATATGAAACATGTAAGTATATTAATATTTATCTAAATATACACACTTTTGGACTAAATAGCTAATGGATGCAGTTTAGTGAAGAACTTTTAAACCTCAGCAGACGTGACTGAATATACATTTTTATTCAAAATGCCAATTTTGCACTCCTGACATACATTAAGAAATTACTGTAACTCTAACAGAGTTTTATCATAAAACAGTGGTCTAATATGGAAGCTTTCTAATGATACAGTTGTGTGATGGCAATAAGGTTTCTGTTTAGGTAGTCTAGCCTAGCTCCTATCACGCTGATGTTTATTCATGTGTTAGTTTTTCTAATAAGCTTGGTTTTAGTTAGGCTATTTGCTACACTATAAAATGAGGTGTGGCGTCATGATTGACAGCTGTGATTGACAGCTTATCTGAGTGAAGTATAGTCACAGAGGCACCAGCAGACTTCTTCGGGAGGAGACTGTCCCAACATTAAGTACACCAATTTTGGTGTCTCTAACTCATTTCCTCTAGCGCCACCACCTGTCCAAAGTTTCACTCACATTTATGCTAATAACTTTTGAAAGCTTAAACTTTAACTTTGGATTTTCCAAAACTGTGACCAATCAACACGCGTCAAAATTGGAGCAGCTAGGCTTCTTAAAAAAATTCAGGGGTGTGTGTTTGCGGTTGAGTCTATGGGAGTATGGGTGGGACCTTGATACTGTGGCTCCACCACACGTTCTCTAAGCAGACTCTGGGTCCAAATTACCTTATTAGTGCAAGATGGCAGTGGCCATTTAGGGACATTTTGACTTCACTTTCCTTCAGTGGAAGTAAAGGAAATGGAGACACATCGTCAATTTGTTTTTACAGCCTATGGTAATAACTTGCTGTGAATGACAACAATAATAGGAAAAAAGGTGCACAAAGTCAGGCTCCTTGAGTTCTGTACTCGCAGCTGGTTATGATTAGTTTAATGATAAGCTGGCATCTGATTGGCTGAACCCACATAAGAATTGAGAGCTGTCAGGAAAATTCAGAAAATACACAGAAATCCAAGGCGATTCACACACGGATGGCGATTTGCTAATACAGATTTAATAATAAACTTGTTTAACTGAAAGTCATACTGCTCACCAAAAGCTCTGCTTGCAATGTTTTGTAAAGCATCAATAACCAAAGGCTGCAGTGCTTAGATAAGGGTCAATTATGTATAATCAAACTATTTGGACTTTAGATTCCAAACTACCAACTGGAGAAGCTGAGGTCATCTTACATATATATACACTACCGTTCAAAAGTTTGGGGTCGGTAAGATTTTTAATGTTTTAAAAGAAGCCTCTTCTGCTCACCAAGGCTGCATTTATTTGATTAAAAATACAAAACAAACCCAGTAATATTGTGAAATATTATTGTAATGTAAATCAGCTGTTTTCTATGTGAATAATAAAGTGTAATTTATTCCTGTGATCAAAGCTGAATTTTTAGCATCATTACTCCAGTCTTCAGTGTCACATGATCCTTCAGAAATCACTATAATATGATGCTTTGAAAGTTCAAGAGAAAAGCATTCAATTAAAAAAGAAATATTTTGCATTATTATAAATGTCTTTACTGTCACTTTTGATCAATTTAATGCGTCCTTTCTGAAGAAAAGTATTAATTTCTTTAAAAAAATTTAAAAAAAACCCATTGACCCCAAACTTTTGAACGGTAGTGTATATATAAAACCTAAGACTAAGCATAAGACTGTTTCCTCCGTTTTTTAAGTCTCCATAGTTTTTAATCATGTTACAGAGTGTAATTATTTTTTAATAAAAGAAACAACAGATCAAATTCTTTGCAATGTCACAATTCATTTTAGTCCAAGTAAGAATAATATCCAACAAATTTGTACGACTTTATAAACACATTTTACCAAGAGTCACACTGCTTACTAAAAGCTCTGCTTAATTCTTAAGCAATGTTTTGTGAAGCATTAGTAACCAAGGGTGTGGTGCTTCCATAAAGGTCAATTACATAATAATATACTGTTCTATTTCAGATTGTCCATCTGTAAGTTCACTGATCAGTGTTGTGAAAGTGTGGCTTCAGCTCTACAGTCTTCAAACTCCTGTCTAAAGGAACTGGACCTGAGCAACAATAACTTGAAAGATTCAGGAGTGAAGCTGCTCTCTGATGCACTGAAGAGTCCAAAGTGCCAACTGGAGATAGCTGAGGTAATTTTAAAATAGTAACATTTTTAAACTATATATTGTCTCTGTCAGATGGAAACATTGTATGTCCAAATCTGCTACTTTTCAGAAAAAAAAAAGAAAAAAAAACCTGTAGCTTTTAAATAATTAAACACTGCGTTATCAAAGTTGGTATTGTGGCTTTACGTATGGTCAGACAAATTATATTTTATAAACAATGTTCGGGAGGTGCACGTTGTCTATTTAATCAGCTCGAGAGGAGGTATTCACAGCCGAGAGCCAACTCACCTACTTACCTTGACGGTTTTCTGCATCCCTTCGTCACCCCGTTCCTCACTCTCAGCTGGGGATCCCCTTGATCCCCCCTTGTTGATGCACGCCAAATACGCTTTTTTTTTACTCTATTGAATCATAAGTATGAACTCGTGAAAACAACTGCCACAGGTGATCGGACATTATTTATTTGTTTATTTAATAAAAGATTTATTTTTGGTGTTTTAACGTGGATTAAAATCTATAAATCAAAATATGTGTTTTTGGGCGGATTGCCAGCAACAACCATTTTAGGATTGTTTGTGATTTTGTCTTGGAGTCCTCTTGACTACTCCTAACATTTCACAGATTTAGGAGCTAGTTTTAGTGCTAAAATGCTTTTTGAAATACTCTTAGAACAAAACATTTTGGAGTCCTAAAATTATGACTGACACGAGTCACGACCATTATTTCGTTTCTTTAGTTTCTCCAAAATTGGCAAGTTAGGAGCTACTTTTAACCTTAAGATGCTTTGTGAATACGGCCCCATATATTCATTGAATGAAATTTGAATGTGCATGTTTATTTAGATATATGCGGCTAAGTGTGAAAGTTGTGGATTACAAGTTTAATATAGGGTTATTAGGATCCATATAAAAATATAGCTGCAAGCAGCAATTACAGGGTCCAAGCGCATCAAAAGCAAAGTGACGAACAAAGCAAGCAAGGCAGGGAGCTTCAGAACATAGTCATGATTTGACATGTGAAGTTTTAACGCAATAGGATGTAGCTTTGCCAAGATATTGCATAAAATACTTTGCTTTGCCTCGATTTCAACTTTGATGATTATAAAAATGTCACATGTCTTGACGAGTAAATGACGCTGTGCAGAAACTGTGCAAGTACCCTCAGGCCATGGTCATTACACACACCAAGTGTGGTCTGAATATGCTAAGGCAGAGCCATATGCTAAGGCTCTTCATCTAGTTTGTTGATGCAGTTTATGAGAACGGTTTGATCTATTGAACATTTTTAATACGTTTTTGCCAGCATGGTTTGAACATGATATGAGCCAATGTTGAAAACAGACCAACCATCTAGGATGAGTTTGATAAAAAATAACAAAAATAATGGAAAATGACGTCTTATGGTAGCCTAGAAATCTAGACGCACCCTAGCGGCAGCAAAAATTATTTTGCAGCAAAGTGTGGTCTAGCAACTCTCCATAGACTTTTGAGCTGGAAAAACCAAAAACTGGTCAGGCCAATCAGATCGTGTGTAGAGTTGGTGGGCGGGCTCAACATAATGACGGCAGTGTTGTGAGTGACGGTTCCCCCGCGTGATTTCCATAGGTGATTTCCCTCTGCTTGAAAACAAAGAAGATGCTGATGGCGAACAGCGCTCTTTCGAATCGGCTTTGGCCGCGACTCTGTCTGGATGACTTGGACTTAAGAGAACGTCACTTAAGTCATTCCTAAAACAGGAATATGTGTTCGGAGTTTTGACGACCGGTTACGGCAAAAGTTTAATATATCAACGCATATCAACGTTTACTGGAAAAACTCATGGGACTCACTCAGCCACAGCCGTTCGTTGCTCTGGTTGGCTGTAGCGCTGTCCTATTGCGTGCAGAGGGATTTTGAAAGACAACTGTTTATCCCGCCCCTCGGATTGAGGTATGCTAATTGTGAGTTCCCAGACCTAACATCTTGATAGGTCTGGCTTGCCAGGCTAGTCTTATGGTGCAATTTTTCTTCAAACCCTTACAGTGCAAAAGTTATTACCACAAGCATAAGAGCAAATTTGGACATTCGATGGCGCTAGAGGGTTTGATTTAAAGACTCAAACTTTGCTGTGGTTAATTTACAGACTGTCCTCTATCTGTGTCAAATTTCATATCTTTCCCACAATAACTTTATGGGCTGCTCAAAAGTACGAGCAACAGCAGCAGAAGAATAAATCTAACGTATACAATAGGTGTCTTCGTACCTTCGGTGCTTGGCCATTAATAAACTACAAAAAAAGTCTATTAAAGGATGGACAGAAAAATATTATTATTTAACGATAAGTTACTGTATTTTGTTTGTTGTGTTGTGTTTTTAAGACTTTTATTTCCATTATAAATGGTCATAGAATGAATAGAACATGGAACATTATGCATTTTTTTTTCTTTGACAGTCTGGATCATGTCTTTGATTATGGATTATATCGGAGAGACCATGAGTAAAGCAGAACTACAAAAATGTAGGTCTACACACACATACTTTTTCTTCGCAGGACACGATTTTACATTTGAGCAAGGTCTAATAAGGTCACTATTTACAAAAACGTCTTTAATGTTTTGACTGTATGCGGTCAAAATATTTATGTGGAACTGAAAAGTAAATCCAAGGCCAATCTGATTCTTGAACATATTTTGGGGTCTTATTAATGTGGTTTTCTTGTGTGCAGATTTCTTTGATCTCACATTGGATCCAAACACGGTACACAATCGTCTCTCTGTTGTTGAGGGAAACAAAAAGTTGGTATGTAATCCAGAACAGATGTCGCATCCTGATCATCCAGAGAGATTTGACGGCCTTCCGCAGGTTCTGTGTAAAGAGCGTCTGACTGGACGCTGTTACTGGGAGGCTGAATGGACTGGGTTGGGTGATATGGTAGTGTCATATAAAGGAATCAAAAGGAAAGGAGAAAGTACTGACTGTAGGTTCGGAGCAAATGAAAAATCCTGGATTCTGAGCTGCTTTGGGGAGAAACTGATCGCCTGGCATGATAATATGGGAACACACATACCTCCCCCATCACCTCCCTTAAACAGATTCGGAGTGTATGTGGACGAGCCGGCCGGCGTTCTGTCCTTCTACAGCATCACTGACACACACGCACTCAGACACTTGTACACATTCAACACCACATTCACTGAACCCCTCTATGCTGGATTTGTGCTTTATACTAATTCAGTGTCTCTGTGTGATGTTGAACCAGAGGTTGACCGATAGTGGATTTGACCGATAACTAGGTTGGAAAGTGGATTTTACTTCACTGGCCTATAACCAATTAATCAACCGATAGTTTTTCAAATGGATTCTAAATGAAAACAAGACATACAATTGTGCTGAACTTTATTACAAACATTGTAAAACAGTACTGAACAATGAAGCTGTACTGTACTTTTTAAATATAAAAATATTAATATATTAATTATACCTGGATCATTCATTTTAGTTCATAGTGCATTAAATAATGTTAAGAGAAACAACTTTAAAATGTAAAAAAAAAATTTGAAATCAACAAATGAGCAATACATTTATTAACCTTTGTTAATGTTACAAATAGACTTTTACTGTAATAATAAATAAATCCAAACAGTCTTGCTTAAAGATAACCATCCTTAAATATCTATACAAAGGCCATAGCATTAAAATTAGACACATTTTAAATCTGAAGCAATAAGTGTCAAAACAAACACCACAAGGCGTCATTGATGGTTTTTATTTGGCCTCTAGAGGACGCTCTCGTACTGTATAATGACGGCGCACCCTTCTCAGCCGCTGCAGCAACAGACCCAACCTAAAAAACTTATGGCGTTCCGATCGGCTCTTTATTATAACTTTGCAACATACACTCGTCTCAGTGAACGTCTCACTCAACGTCTTAATTTTTTTTTTATTCTCCTATTCATTTCTATTAAATTTAAGACGCAGACGTGACGCAGACGTCACGCAGACGTCACGCAAATTACGCGTGGCAGTATGGCGCGTTTTCCGTGCCAAAATCAAACATTCGAACGACCGATCGACCGACCGAACGTCTATCCGAACGTGTTGTACTTTTGAGCGTCTGACCGAGCGGGTTGACCCACGTGACGACCTGACGTGACGTCAACGTCTTGAAATTAGCCGTTTTTTAGCCATGCAAGTATCCAAGCTGATGTGTAAAGACTATAAATGGACATGAAAGGCAATACATATACATATTGTACCCCTAAAACAACACCAACACATTTTTTCTGAACCCTGTGCATGTAAGGGTTATGTGTTTTACTTTCAAAGAGCAGAAATACTGTAGGCTAGCCTATATACAGACATGCAATAGTCTTAATTTGACCAATATAATCATTTTAACTAGTTTTTATTAATTGTATTGCCTAATGTAAAGTCAAAAACACTCGAAATTAATAAATGTAGCCTATCATTTAAAAAAAAACAGATCCAGAAGGTTTCCATAAATATAAATACGCCTATCAGATTTATTTCTTTGGAAATGTATATAATAATATGAATAAAAATTAATATATATATATATATTTTTTTTATATATATATATATATATATATATATACATGTTTATGCGTCTTTGTTGTTTCTGTTTGATTGTTTGTTTGTAAACAATGTTCTGTTATGTTGAGAATAAGAGTTTCTGTTTTTAGATTTATATCTTTGGATATACCGGTATATATATATATATATATATATATATATATATATATATATATATATATATATATATATATATATGCACACCACACACACACACACACACACACACACACACACACACACACACACACACACACACACACACACACACACACACTCACACACACTTATATTTTAAACTGTTGTGACCTGTGCATCTACAGTTTAAAATAATTGCACAAAAAAGCTAATATGAAATATTGTTACTGAAAGTTCTATATAGCATATTTAAAATTATTTAGCCTATTTATTTTTCCAACAAATGTTACAAGTCCAAAAAAGTCCATACTGTCATGTTGCTCTTCGGTCACTTTTGACCAAACAATTTTCTGTTTTAATTAAAAAAAATCACAATTATACATAAATGAACTGGTAGGGCAACATGAGTGTAACATACTTTTCAATTAGAGTTTTTTACTGTAACCTTTTTGGCTTTTGGAATTGGACTACTGTATTTTTACACTATGTGGAAGTGCTGAATATACAGACATTCATTACGTACTATACAATATTCAGTACAATACTATACTTGGGAGTGCATACAGTGTACGATTTATTCACCTTACTACTGTCAGTAGCAATTACTATAGCCTACTTTTTTTTTTACATAACACTGCAAAATTGATTTGCAATACTCTTTTTCTGTAACTGCTTACTTTGGATTCTGTGTTCTCCATTTTTGAAATGCAGTGTCTAATGAATGAGTGTTTATAATATTGAGCTGGATATGATTTGAAAGCATTGCACAGATAATGATTTTTTGATTTTGACAGAAGAGTCAGATGTTCTCTGAATGTAGTTTGAAAGTTTTGTGTTTAAGGTTTTGAGAAAGTGGGTGATGGTTCCAAGAAATGTTTTTTAGCAATTCAGGAAACCTGTAAAATAGATTAAAAACATGCATAAAATGTTTTATCAAAAAAAAAAAAAAATAATAATAATAATAAAAAGTGATTCTTCTAATCAAGCATGATCTTTTATTTCAATAACTTAGAGATCTCAACACTGACTCAATCTTAAATAAAATGTCTAAATTATCATAATCTTTCACAAATAAACATCATAAATGTTAAAGTGGAAAGGTTTATTTAACACATGTGTATAAGAGTTCTAATATTACATAGTCAGCTGAATATACTTTACTTTGTAATTAAGGTTCGTTGATTTGCATGTCTGCCACATATAAATAATGAGGCAAAACGAAATGATTGATAATTTTCATAAAATCATCTGTAACACGTTCCTACATGTGCTTACGTGTTGTTAACGCGTTCCCATGGCGACCGGTCGGCAGTGCGAGTAACCGATCGTCTTCCCAACGTGTTGTTAACGTGTGAAGACACGTTGTAACACGTTTGTGTTTTTCTTACCTTAGTTTAACTTCTTATGCTTCTATTGTATCCTCTAACTAGTCCACATTTGATTATTGGCTGATTTAGAAAGTTATGTGCTGTGTATTATTAAAGTTAAATATAGCAGCAGAGGCTATTAGGCTAACAAACTGAGCATTGACGGCTAATTCGGAAAAGCACGAGATATTCCACATAATTGTTCTCTATCTCCCATTAAAACGGAAGTTTTGGGAACAGACAATGTCTCATATTCACATTCAAATGCAGCGAAAACGGCAGCCCGATCTGCTTTTGGATGCATTTAAAAAGTCCATATCCTATAAAATATACTGACCATTTATATCAGACAAATTGATTTTACAAACGTAACAATTGTGGTCTCAGATAAACATGTTTATTCCTACTCTATAGAGGTTAAGATATGTCTGAATCTCAGGAAGATATCTTTGATCAAGTAGATACAGTATCTCTGTAAATGCAAATAAAATTGATGTTCTTTATTTCATTCAAGACCTTACACCAAAATCAACGTGTCTTCTATGGAAACTGAACATGTGTTTATATTGTATAACCTCAATTAAAACATCCAGAGCTGACTATGAAAAATCAGATTCTAGCAGTTGAGATAGGCAGGTCCACTGTAAAGGTTGAATTGTAATACATCAAAGTATTAACTAAAATAGGTTTATGTTGAACTATTTTAATATTGAACAAACTAATAAATTCATATTTTCTGTAGTGACAACTCCCAATATTGATATTTTTGGCAGCCAACTTAAAAAATAAAAATTATGCAATAATTAATGTACATTTTTCCCATTAAAAAATAATAACAAAAAAATTGTTTTCTAATTTTTAAAAAAATATTTTTTCAATGAATGCAGTATTTCAGATTAATATAGAAACTAGGCCTTTTAAATTAAATTGTTTAAATCAGATAGGCGACATCTGTTGAGAGAAAATAAAATAAAACCTGTCATGTCATGGTGTTACCACTAGATGCCAGTATAGCTCTCTGGAAAGGCTTGTTAATTCTCTAGTTTTTGGACAAAATTACTTACTTTTAAACTGTGGATTTGAATATTTTTTTTTATTCTCAAATAATAGGCCTACTTTTTGTCGAAGTTTATAAAAAAATACATTTTTATTTGAAGTGTACACGTTGTTGCATTATTATTACAGTCAAACCTGAATAAAGAGAAAGCATTTTGGTACACGTAACATTCAAATTCAATAAATAAAATTTTATCACAGCTTAATCCATCTGAATCCGATCTCGTTTCAACCTCTTATTTCAGTCTCCTGACTCAATGATGCTGTGTGGTAATAGCCCTACCAGTTCATTAGCGTATAATTGTGAATTGTAAAATTCCAAACAGAAAAGTTTGGTCAAAAGTGACCGAAGAGCACCATGACAGTATTGACTTTTTTGGACTTGTAATATTTGTTGGAAAAGTAAATTCATTATTTTAATTATTCTATATAAAACTTCCAGTAAAAATATTTCATATTACAGTAAAGTGTAGTAGCTTTTACATTTCTGGAATATCCTATTATTGGAGCACTAGTGCTCTTTAATAATTTAATCCTCTACAATCCACCGGTGAACCCCAAATCTCCAACACAGAAACTCTTATTCTCAACACAACATTGTTTACAAACAAACAAACAAACACAAACAATAAAGATGCATAAATAGGTCTTAAGTTCATAACATTTATTATCTATTATTAAATATTTTAAACTGTATTCACAGGTCACAACAGTTTAAAATGTAAATGTATACATTATATATATATATATATATATATATATATATATATATATATATATATATATATATATATATATATATATATATATATATAAATGGATATTTTATATCCATTTTTATATATATTATTATATTATATACATTTCCAAAGATATAAATCTAATATTCATATTTATGAAAACCTTCTGGATCTGTTTTTTTTTTTTTTTTAATGAAAGGCTACATTTATTAATTTGGAGTTTTTTTATGGACTGTGAGAACATTGTACTTTTGGGCAATAAAATGAACAATAAAAACTAGTTAAAATGATTATATTGCTCAAATTAAGACGATTGAATGTCTGTATATAGGCTAGCCTACAGTATTTCTGCTCTTTGAAAGTAAAACACATAGCCTTACATGCACAGGATTTAGGAGAAATGTTTTAGTGTTGTTTTAGTGGTACAATATGTATATGTATTGCCTTTCATGTCCATTTATAGTCTTTACACATCAGCTTGGATACTTGCATGGCTAAAAAACTGCTAATTTCAAGACGTTGACGTCACGTCAGGTCGTCACGTGGGTCAACCCGCTCGGTCAGACGCTCAAAAGTACAACACGTTCGGATAGACGTTCGGACAGACGTTCGGTCGGTCGATCGGTCGTTCGAATGTTTGATTTTGGCACGGTTCAAGCGCCATATGGCAGTGAAGTGTCGAGTCCAGACGTCACGCGTCATTCACGTGTGGCAGTGAAGTTATTTATTGTTTTTTTCTCTAACACGCGATTCACAGTACAATACGGCTCAGTGCAGTGTGTCAGCGGCATTCTGATCGGCTCTTTAATATGACTTTGCAGCATGCACTCGTCTCAGTGAACGTGACGTCTGCGTCTGTGATTTTTATATAGGATATTGTGTGTGTTTCTTGTTTAACACACATTTTGAGGGCCAAATGTCCCCACAAAGATAGAATTATGAAGAAACAAAATTGATATAGGCCATTGCATTTTTATATTGTTGGGGTTGTTATTGTGTTTTAATTTTTTATAAATGTAAAAGGCCTAGGCTACAGCACTTTGGTAAAATAGAAAACTGTTTCTGTATATCCTTTAAATAGAAGAAAATAATTGAAAAATTATATTTTTATATATAGGCCTAGGCTATATAAAACTATGATTACTAATTATTATTAAAACATCATGTCTAATATCCGAAAAATAATACAATTACAATCTGTCATTGTAAAAACATTATGGCAAATGATGCAAATCTGAATTAATTGGGGAAACTAAATAAAATTTGCAGGTATGAGAAAAAAGTAGGCTAAGTTATAGTCTGAGACATGCAAGTTTGACTATAATAGCCTGGGCCGGGTTTCCCGATAACGATGTATATTCGCTCTTAAGAGCACTCTCTACGTGCAAGGTTACGAACGCTCTCTGCAATTCCACGAGCGTTTCCCAAAAATGCACTTAACATGAACGCGCGAGAACGGAGACGTTATACGTGCTATTTTAAGAGTCGCTGTCCATTCGCGAAGTGCTGAAATACAAATGAAAACTATTTTGTAAATTAATTCAGTTTTACCATGATATAATCAGCTTTGCAACTTTGCATTTACACTTGCGACAGGCGATTAACTAAATAACGTCACTAGCTTGTAATTTATTGTAAAAAAATCCCCATGTTTTCGGTGCTGATGTTGTGGTGACGCGTTCATAATGTAAGGATGGCGCTGACAATAAAGCACCTAAATGTTGTCACAAAGAACCGGCAAAAGTAATGATTTTGAATATGTTGAATAGGCCTATAGCAAGGACACAATTTAATTGTTTATTAACATGTTTTCTGTGTCATTGTCGCCTGCAAAGATGAAGTTGACGATGCTGATCGTGGTCTTCGCAGTGAACGCGCCAGAGAGAAATGCACATTAACGGATTACATAAACAGAAAGCAGTCTGTTTTCTTTCGTTTTGAAATGTTCTTGGTTGATGAAACATTGATTAAAATTAAGATACAATTAAAACAAAACGAAATTCACTTTAAAGAAAGGCTTTGTGCTTTCTAGGTCTCTGAAAGTTTTAAAGCAGTCTTTTAGTGCCGCTTTCAGAGCGATCACGTCCGTAACGGATTCCCCAATTTTAAATAATTTATCCTTAACTCGTTTTGTGGTGTAGAAGGTAGGTCTACGTATATTGTATAATGTTAACTTCAAATAATAGTAATTTAAGGGAGAGGCTTATTCCAACGTAAAACGCTGTATACATATAGTTTTAATCAAATAAGGTTGGATTATTTATATGTTGAGCTGCCTGTTCATGAAGCTGAAAGTGCACGTAATAAAATAATATACAATTGATGCAAACCAACAGGATTCCTTGCCTTTTCTGCTCTATTATGTTTTATGTGGGTACTGGGTAGGGCCCCATATTAGTTATTGAAACGGGCTACCAGATTATTTAGTGCAGTTATTTAGTGCAGGTAAATATATTGTAAATGCAGAATTAAAAGATTTGAGAACAGATCAATTCACAGATGGGGAAAAAATAAAATAGCTTTATCTATAAATAATCTTATGCTTTTATGCACCAGCAAAGACATAGTCTAAATAATAATAATAATAATAGCCTAATAATAATAAACTGTGATCGCCTTCCTCTTTTGAGGTGTAACTGTTTTATATAGTTCTGTTAACAGTCTTAATTATATTATACCAAGTTATATAATTTGTGTAAATTCATATTTACTATTTGGAATAAAAAGCTAGGCCTAGGCCTATATAAGCAAGGTAAAAATCACTTAATTGCTAATAAAATACAACTGAAGATCAGTGGGGGAAAATAATAAAGAATGAATAAATGTGTGAAATGTGCTGGAAACTCCTCTGCAGCAGACGCAGACGAGACGTTCCGCAGACGCAGACGAGACGTTCCGCAGACGCAGACGAGACGTTCGGCACACGAGCGAGTGATGTGGCAGACGCAGACGAGACGTTCGGCAGACGCAGACGTCACGTTTTGCAGACGCAGACGTCACGTTCATTGAGACGAGTGCATGTTGCAAAGTCATATTAAAGAATCGTTCGGGACGCCATACTAAAAAACTATCAGTAGGCCAGACTGATCTCATGAAACTGCGTATGTATAACACGCCAATTCGTATTTCCATTTTTGGCGTGCTATCAACACGCAAAATCGCTTTTCAGCGTGTTTATGAACGCCGTTGACTTAACGTTACATTACTGTATATATAAATATATGACCTACCCCAACCCCGTCCCTAAACCTACCCGTCACTGGTTAATACCATTTATGAGTCTTTCCCTACCATCCTAGTAAGAAAAATATCGCTCCCCAGATGTATATCAAAATTTGGCTTTATTTCGCTCGGATTTTTAACGGCGTGTACATACACGCGGAATCACTCGGACATAACGGCGTAGATATACACGCATACACGCGGATAGCTCAAAATGCGTATAAATAACACGCCACTTGACTTGAAAGTGGCGTGTATGTTTACGCAAAAGTCATGATGTCATGTTGCAGAAGGCCTATGGCTTTTTGTCCATAACCAGTTGTTCCAGCAATCGGTTATCGGTGTACATTGATTGTTTTTATCAGTTGACCTCTAATATCCAGTGACCCTAAAAGTATGTGGACTCTTTAGACACAATTAAAAATATATGTTATATAGCAAAATGTCAAAACAAGTGTCCTTTATTATTTTAAATAAATATAGCACAGGTACACTTGTGGTTTAAGTTTCTTGATATGAAAAAAATATTGATTGAGGTTCTGCTAGGATGCAGCATGGAAAAAGTGCTGGTGTTTCAGTTATATGATTTTTAGTAGTTGGCTTCATATACAGTCGCTGTAGGGCTGGTGTAACCACAGTTGTGCCAAATGAAAAGGGTCTTTTTACTCTTAAAGGTGAAGGATCCAAGGATTCTTTACAACCATACATTTGTGTTGTTTTATTTTTCTTTCTTTTTATGTTCATTAATTAATTTATGTAATAATCTTATTCAATTTATCGTAATCATTTATAATAATCATTTAAACCATTTATATACTCATTTCATTGATTCATTCATTGATCAGTAATTTTATTATTTTTCCATTTATTTTTTAAACATTTATCAAAACAAGGGATATTTGTCTTCATGAGCAAGTGTTAAGAGAATGTCTCCATTTCAAGGGTTTAACGTCACTGATGTTGAATAAGTAATTTACACGACTATATTGCCTGTGGTATAATAACACTTGTATTTGTGCTGGTCAGACGAAGTCTAAGCATTGAAACACAAACAACTAAGATCATTCAATAAACTCTGCTCATTTTACCATCACTTTGTCTTCTGCTTTGTCGCCATATCTGTTCGAAATCTGCAATTGCAGTTATTCGCGGAATTATCAACTTTACGTTGGTAAACTTTACCTCACTGCACAGGGCGGATGAATCCAATGTTTGAGGAGGAGAATATGTGGCTGGTGTGGATACTGGCATTCAGAATCCCAGATTCTCGGCTACTTTTTGGAAGTATGACCACCGTAAGAATTTTCACCGGAAAATGTCATCAGAACAAGTAACAATAGGTTACTGTCGTAACCCCGGTTCTCTGAAACATCGAGTGGAGAGATCCACCTATGGGAAGGGCATCCGTACCTGACCTCTGCAGAAGCATCCAATTGCACCAAGTCTGGCTAACAGACAGAAGCGCGCAGCCAATGCCAGGTAAGGCCACACCCCCTTACCTACGGGCATATAACAGCTGGGCGCGCTGCTATTCCTCAGTAAGTATATTCGCTTCTCGTGGGGCAAGCGGGGCAAAGCTGGTGGATCTCTCCACTCGATGTTTCAGAGAACCGGAGTTACGACAGTAACCTATTGTTCTCTTTCATCATCTCGTTTCGAGATCCACCTATGGGAGAGACATGGACAGCTCCCCGATTGCCCAATACACTCACAGTGAGGTTCTGAAGGCCAGAGAAGGATGGTCACCTCAGAGAGGCGGTGCCTGACATGTCCCACACACATGACCCTGCAAGTTTTCCGCCATGCTAACTGCTGTGGACAAGCAGGGCATGAAACATGCATGAGACACATACATGATAATGGCCCCCGCACCACCAATGCCCATAGCTAAACCCAAGAAGGAATGCGAATGCTTGGTAACAGGAATGAACATGGCCAGCCGGCCCATTCACTCCTCGTTGGTTAACCAAACGGGGCTGTGGGAAAGGGCTAAGAGGACCCTACCCCTAGGACCGAGTGTGCCACCGAAGTTCTGGTGACATCCAACCGGTTGCAACGCTTAAAGGTATGAGGAGAGGCCCAGCTGGCCGCGGAGCAGATGTCCTGCAGTGGCACTCCCCTGAACAAAGCCCAAGAGGCGGCTAAGCCCCTTATGGAATGAGCTCTGATGCCCCTTGGAAGGAAGTCAACCGGCCGTTCAAATGACAGAGGAGAAAGAGGCTTACAATAAAGGTGAAATTTATGAAAAATAAGACTTTTAAAAAAAGAAAAACCACGAATACATGTTATATTGCACCCCATAAACACAATCATGCAAAGAAAAAAAGCAGTAAACCACCCCTTTAAAGTGATATTATTAGTGATAACTTATTGATCACATGATATTTTACAGTGTACTTGGCCTTCAGGTCATGTCATGTCACACACATCTGCCTCTATACTTCACTGCGGGTGAGTCAGGGCTGGGCTGGCTTTGGTGGCTGGTCCAGGATCAGTGGTATTGGTTCTTTCTTGTGGACTGAGAAAATGGCTGTCTACTTAATCTCAGATGAGGTCCTCAAAGAAGAAGAGCAAACAGGACCTTTCTTTTTTTTTGCAAGCATGCAAGCACATGACCTCATCTGTCAGTCTGTAGGCCTATAATATAATTATTATTATTATTATTAACAATAATATTGTATATTATTATATTTATCCCCCTTCTTTGTCATTTATTAGCAGTCTTATCCTTCAAACTGTATCTCTAAACCACAAACACGCACGTGCGCTGTGAAGGGTGCCTGTAAATGACTCACTCGCGTGCATTACTGATATATTTTTTGTGCATTACCGATATATGCATGTAGATAAGTGCGTCGCTCGCTGTTATATTGCTCACGTCGGAATATTAAACTCATATTCGCGTTGAGTCATATACCACACTAGAGCTCTGTAGGAAGTGAACGTCACGCGGGGAGCTGTCAATCAATTCCAGTGTCTGTTATTGCGTGCCGGTGACATAGGCTAAAGCACGCAACCCAGAATCTCAAATGCATGTATGTATAAATATGTTATATGAAAATCGTAAAGCAGCATCTGTTGGACTGTAGGTACAAAATCAACTGTGTTAAAACTTGAGCCGTCCGGAGGTGTTATTCAGTGATGGGTAAACAGACCGTGAATCTAATTTAACAGAGCTGGACCGCCATCTAGTGTTGGGCACATGGCAACTTTTGGCTCTTATAAACCTTCATGCAAACTTTTCCATCTTTTCTCTGAATGTGCTTGACTTTCCTGGCTATTAGCCGCTAATAAGAAAACGGCAGTGTAGGCTAGATTAGGGGAGAGCGGGGCACAACCTAACACATTTTGGTTTTGGCTCAATTATTTAAAAAATAATTAAGTTAGATTCATATTTTTTTTACACAAGCAACATACACATCTCTGCTACAAATTAACACTTAAAGTTTTTTTCTAGGACCTACCATTTTCGTGTAGTTGCACTGAAAGTGACAGAAGTGCAAATGTTACAACTTACCATATGCGGGGTTAATTGTAACAGACAGAGGGGTTAGTTGTAACACATGTGTAACACACATAATTCAGTACTATTTTATCTGTATAGTTTGATATTGTTTGTGTCTCTGTATAGATAGATATCCATACATACATCCCTCATCCAATCATCCTTCTATTATGGATCAATATCATGGATAGAGATATAGGAAAGGGCTGCACAGTTTTGCTATAAATAAATAAAATCATCAAATATTGTAATTGAAATTTAATTATATTTGTGTGTGGCAGTTGGATGCTCAATTATTATTATTAATAATAAAAACAGTAATAATAATAATAATAAACTAGCTTAAAATCTAATTTAAAGGGTTTATAGAAAATGATTGGGGTGAACTGAAGAGAAGCACCAGCATGGACGTGTGAATCTGTAGGATCTGGAGAGATTCTGTATGGAGGAATAGTCTCTGATCTCTTGTCAGGTGTTCTCCAAACTCATCAGGCATTATAGAAGAAAACTCAGAGCTGTTATCTTGGGAAAAGGAAGTTGCAATTATTGGGTGCCAATAATTGTGGCCAATGTGAACTAAAGAAAAACATTAATTTTATAATGAGATTTTCCCCCCTCTTTCAATTGTCATCTATATATTTAGACCACTTTAATTGTTTATTGATATCAGGATGTGAAGAGACTTTCAACTAGTTTAAAGGATAATTCCGGTATTTAGCACTTTGAGTCTATTTTCTAGTTTGTTTTGGATGAACTAGAGTGGTGGACTTAGAAATTTTGATGATGGGTCCTGTCTCGACTTTTTGACTCTTTTAGAATCGCCTCTGAGCACTTCAGAGTGGCTGTCTATGGGCATGCACAAACATGTCCTTAAAACAACCCTTAACATTCGTTTTCAAAACTGTGCAACTCACGAGTGGTTAGTGGTAAAAAAAATTCTGGTAAAAAAATTGTATACAGCTTAATGTTCTTTTGTGAGGTTTTTATGACCCTCTGAAGTGCAGCTCTTTCAGCCGTTGAACATTTTCCATACCAGATTGTAATGCATTATGTCAATATGTCAATGCTTTCTACCGTGCAATGTTACAAATACTTTTCTTCAAAACCTTAGTTCAAAGGTTATTAGGCTAGACATAAGTGAAAATTTGTTGTGTTGTATTTTTAAGACTTATTTCTTCCTTTTTGGTGAGTCAAATGAATAGAATATGGCATATTATGCTTTTTTTTTCTTTGACAGTCTGGATCATGGAGAGACCATGATTAAAGGAGGACTACAAAAATGTAGGTCTACACACACACCTTTTCTTCACAGGACACCATTTTACAATAGACCACAATAAGGTCTCAAATATAAAATGTTTTGATTGTGTATTGTATATGCTGTCAAAAATAGCCGAAAATTGGAGCCGAAAAGTAGATCCAAGGCCAACCCGATTTCTGAACATATTTTGTGGCCTTATTAATGTGGTTTTCTTGTGTCCAGATTTCTGTCATCTCACACTGGATCCAAACACGGTACACAATCGTCTCTCTGTTGTAGAGGGCAACAAAAAGTTGGTATGTAATCCAGAACAGATGTCGCATCCTGATCATCCAGAGAGATTTGATGGCCTTCCGCAGGTTCTGTGTAAAGAGCGTCTGACTGGACGCTGTTACTGGGAGGCTGAATGGACTGGGTTGGGTGATATGGTAGTGTCATATAAAGGAATCAAAAGGAAAGGAGAAAGTACTGACTGTAGGTTCGGAGCCAATAAAAAATCCTGGATTCTGAGCTTCTTCAGGGAGAAACTGATCGCCTGGCATAATGGTTTGGGAACACACATACCTCCCCCATCACCTCCCTATACGAGAGCAGGAGTGTATGTGGACGAGCCGGCCGGCATTCTGTCCTTCTACGGCATCACTGACACACACGCACTCAGACACTTGTACACATTCAACACCACATTCACTAAACCCCTCTATGCTGGATTTGTGCTTTATGATAATTCAGTGTCTCTGTGTGATGTTGAACAAGAGGATGAATAATTTTTGTTCACTACTCTTGAGGCACTATTAAACATGTATACACGTTACATCACAAAATGTCAAAACAAGTGTCATTTAAAAAAAAAATATAGCTCACATACCCTTTTCAAAACATTTCATAAAATGAGGTTTAGGTTTCTAGATATTAAAACATTTATAGGTGTTCTTCAAAGTAAAGAAAAAAATCTATGGCTGTCAATTTGTGCAAGGAATATGTAATATATAATTAACTATATTGATTAAGGTTCTGCTAGGACATGGCATGAAAGATGTAGCATTAAGAACAAAGGCCCTGTTTACACTTGGTATTAAGATGCATTTTGGTCAAGGGAGACACATTCCCTTTTACACCTGGTGTTTTAATCTGTCTCTTTTGTCCACTTTTAACCACTTCTGTCCTGATTTCTTCAAGGGGAGGGTCTATGTAGGCAAGTGTATGGGGTTTTTTCAGATCTTTAATTCTAATGGATTCTTTCATTCTCTATGAACACAGCCAGAGACGACAGAAAAACACACAGAGCGTCAGCTTTCGTTTCTGCTTTGACAGACACAAGACCAGCCGAACACTGAGTGTGTTTTAGAAATCAGGAATGATGAGAGAACATTGTGCTTGGTACATTTTTCGTCTTCAAACCAAACTTGGGTCTCCAGTCAAGGTTTAAATCCCGTCTGGCTGTTTATGCATTAGGTCAGTAGGCGGAGAGAAGACGGTCTTTTGTGGCTGTTTGAACGCATTCGATCACATGAGCGTTTACTCTACGAAAGCAATCCGTTCGAATGCGTTTTACTCAAAAGTTGATAAGCTCAAAATGTTTTGGATCCCGTTTACATCTGTATTTGGTTTAGTCCACTTGTGATCCGATCTACCAAAACGCATCTAATTCGTCCCACTTCTGAAGTTGTGATTACGTTGCATTCAAGTGCTATATTGTTGGAAATAACAGAAATCATGGAGGACACCAGGTTTTTTCTTGGAAAATCTTACAAAAGCCAAAATGATATTTAGCATCTCATTCATTGACAATCATATAAACATTCATCTTGGGAACTTGGGAATCAAAATTATTCAGAGCTTCCCAGTTCATGCCCAGGGCTTTCATGTTAAATTTTTTAACTGAAACTCGTATTTACGAGATTGATTCTGATAGCATATTAAGGCAGCATTAATAACAGGTGTAAACAGGGCCCTATAGACCTGTCACGGATGATACAGGAGTCAGACAGTTGGTAAGTGAATAAGTGTTTATTTTCAGAACAGCAGAAGCAGACGGAGTTATGGTGAGTATTCTAACAGATGATAATTGGAAGAACTTAGCCACTGGAATAACAAGAGTCTCTCTTTCAGATGCTGGTGGACAGTCACTGGAATTGGTTGCAGTTGGACGGCTGGGAACTGAAGACGGCAGACGGTGAAGAAGATAATCCAATAGAGTCAGGTGAGTAGCAGGTAAGTAGCAGGTAAGTCTTGGTTGAGCATGGGAGAGTCTGAGTGTCAATGTAACGACGAGACCAGACAATGAGTGTGAGACTGAGTGTGGTATTTAAAGGTGGTGGGATGATGAGGTGCAGGTGATGGTGATTAGAACTCAGGTGATAGTGAACGAGTAAATGAATGAGTGGGAGGAGTGAGTGAATGAGTGGGAGGAGAGTGTGGATCTGCTGGAGTCCTGACAGTACCCCCCTCCTCCGAGGCGGCTCTTGACGACTGCGAAGAGGGATGAGTTCGATGACGAGGTCTGCCACGGGGCCTGGGAGCTGGGCGATCGGGATGATTCGTGTGGAACTGTTGAAGGAGAGCTGGGTCCAGGATGTCGTCCCGAAGAACCCACGACCGTTCCTCAGGACCGTAGTCCTCCCAGTCCACTAGATATTCCAGCCGAGGACCTCGTCGCCGCGAATCCAAGATGGTGCGGACTCTGTAGATGGACTCGTCCTCTACCGGGATAGGAGGAGGGGGTTCGATGGCCGGGTCAGGTTCTGTGGGAGGAGAGGAGACAGGTTCAATGAATGGTTTCAACAGTGACACATGGAATGATGGTGAAATCCGGTACTGTCGAGGGAGATTGAGTCTGTAGGTGACCTCGTTCAGCTGCCTCTGCACGGTAAATGGACCGATGTATCGAGGACTCAGCTTACGGCAAGGCAGGCGGAGGCGCATGTCCCGGGTCGAAAGCCACACCTTCTGTCCTGGCACATACTGAGATGGTTCCACACGATGACGATCTGCTTGGTCCTTGTGTCTCCGCACTGCCTGCTGTAGATGCACGTGAGCCGAGTCCCATACCCCCTCGCTCTGCTGGAACCAGTAGTTCACTGCTGGTACGTCCGAGGGCTCACCAGACCAAGGGAAGAGAGGAGGTTGATAGCCGAGGATACATTGGAAAGGGGTGAGACCGGTGGTGGACTGTTGAAGGGAGTTTTGTGCGTACTCGGCCCACGGAAGATACTGGCTCCAGCAGTCCTGGTACTGGTGGCAATAAGTCCACAGGTAACGTCCAATCTCCTGAATCTTTCGCTCAGTCTGGCCGTTAGTCTGAGGATGGTATCCAGATGACAGGTTAACAGTTACTCCGAGAAGCTTGAAGAAAGCTCGCCAAACTCTTGACACAAACTGTGGACCCCGATCCGACACTATGTCCTCTGGGATGCCGAAGTTTCGGAACACGTGAGTAAAGAGGGCTTCGGCGGCTTCAAAGGCGGTAGGGAGTCCAGGTAAGGGGATCAGTTTACAGGCCTTTGAGAATCGATCCACGACCACGAAGACACAGGTATGGTTGTTAGATCTGGGAAGGTCCGTCATGAAGTCTACTCCGATGTGAGACCATGGACGACGTGGAAGCGGAAGAGGGACTAGCTTGCCTTCTGGGAGTCTTCTGGGAGTGTTGGTAACGGCACAGACTGAGCATCCCTTGACGTACCGGGAAACATCCTGAGAGATGGTCAGCCACCAGTACCGGTTATTGAGGAGCGAGAGGGTACGCCTGCTACCTGGATGTCCAGAGCCCGGAGTGGTATGAGCAGAGTCCAGAAGGGCCGTACGAAGGTGACGTGGAACGAAAGCACACCCTTCTGGACCTCCCGGCGGAGCGGGATGAAGGCGGTTCTCCTGGGATATCTGCTGGTCGATGTCCCAGACGATTGGATTTACAAACACGGCTGGAGGGAGGATAGGTTCTGGGAGAGGGTCTTCACTTGACGGATGATGTAGACGGGATAGAGCATCTGCCTTACAGTTCTTAGAACCGGGTCGGTAGGACACGAGGAAGTCAAAACGTGTGAAGAAGAGTGCCCATCGGGCTTGGCGGGGATTAAGCCTCTTAGCCTCTCTGAGGTACTCCAGATTGCGGTGGTCGGTAATGACCTCGAACCGATGGTTTGCTCCCTCCAGCCAGTGCCTCCACTCCTCTAATGCCAACTTGATGGCGAGCAGTTCTCGATTCCCAATGTCGTAGTTCCGCTCCGCCGGGGATAGCTTCTTAGAGAAGAAGGCACATGGATGGAGTCTGGGAGGATCACCCTGCCGCTGTGACAGGACCGCCCCAACTCCGGTGGAGGAAGCATCCACCTCCACAATGAAAGGGATCTCTGGGTTCGGATGAACTAGAACTGGGGCGGTCTGGAAGGCTTCCTTTAGGTGTTTGAAGGCTGAGATGGCTTCGGGCGATAAGGACAGAGATTTGGGCCGGCCTCTGAGAGAAGAAGTCAATGGAGAACTGATGTGACTGTAGTTGTTGATAAACCTCCGGTAGAAATTGGCAAATCCTAGGAAACGTTGGAGGTCTTTTACCGTAGAGGGTTGAGGCCAGTTCTGGATAGTTTCCACCTTCCTCTGGTCCATCCGAACTCCATGTTGGTCGATGAAGTAACCCAGGAACTGAACAGAAGTGGTATGAAACTCACACTTTTCAAGTTTGAGATAGAGCTTGTGAGCTCGCAGCTTCTCCAGGACTGCAGTGACGTGGCGATGGTGTTCAGAGAGAGATGAGGAATAAATGAGTATGTCGTCTATGTAGACCACCACAAACTTGTTTAGGTATTCTCGGAAGACCTCATTCATGTACCCCTGAAAGACTGCTGGGGCGTTGGACAGCCCGAAAGGCATTACCCGGTATTCATAGTGTCCAGAGGGTGTGATGAACGCCGTCTTCCACTCATCACCCCGACGAATTCGGATCAGATTATATGCACTGCGGAGATCAAGTTTCGAGAAGATTCGGGCTCCACGCAACTGTTCCAAAGCTGCTGGGACCAGAGGAAGGGGATAGCTGAATTTTACAGTTTGAGAGTTGAGATGGCGATAGTCAATGCACGGCCGCAAGCCCCCGTCCTTTTTTGCCACGAAGAAGAAGCTGGCAGCGGCAGGGGATGTAGATTGACGAATGAACTCTTGTTTGAGGGCTTCCTCCACATACTCCTCCATGGCCTTCTGCTCCGGGATGGACAAAGGGTATACACGGCCTTTAGATAGAGTAGCTCCAGGTAGCAGGTCGATGGCACAGTCCCATGGCCGATGAGGTGGAAGTTTGGTTGCCAACTGCTTGCTGAAGACATCCTGGAACGCCCTGTACTCCACTGGAATATCTACCTGGTGTTGTACCTCGGGGCTCTCGATACTAGTGGAACAAACGGAAACCTTGGATCTTCCCTCAGGAGGTGAGTATACCATGGAGGATTCTTTACTGACTTTCTTAACCGGTTCTTTCTTAAACACTGTTCTCCCCAGTGAAGGACTTCCCCAGAATTCCAGTCGATGGTAGGTTGATGTTGGACCATCCAAGGGCGTCCCAGGATGAGCTCAGCAGTTGACTCCTCCAGCACCATAAAGGAAATCTCCTCCGAATGCAGACATCCTAGGCGGAGCGTCAGTGTGGGGGTAACGTGACGAATTCGACCTCGGCCCAGCGGCTTACCCTGGATAGTCTGTACTCGAAGGTCCTGATGACTTCTGAGTTTACGGATATTCAGTTTCTGGAGGAGTTGCGTTGATATGAAGTTCCCCGCCGAGCCAGAGTCGAGGAGAGCTTGTGCTGAGACACATACAAGAGGGGTTAGTAAATGGACTGTTGTTCGGTTCAGGGTAGCAATCTTGGGTGGAATCTGAATAGTACTCACCGCTGGGCGTTGAGGCCGAATGGGACAGGTGTCGATGAGATGCCCGTTACCTCCACAGTATAAACAGAGACGGTACTGTATGCGTCGCTGACGTTCCGTGGGAGAGAGATGCGTGGAATCAACTTGCATGGGTTCTGGTGCTGGAGGAGTGACAGATGGAGCCGTGGGCGGAGGATGTACAGCGATCGCGAGCGTTTCACAGGCCGTCAGACGTTGAGACACTCTGAGAGTTTTCTGAATGAGATTTTCAAGTCCCAACGAATCCTCGTAGACCACTACTAGCTGTCGGATGTTCGGATTGAGACCATGACGAAAAGCAGTGATCAATGCAGTTTCATTCCAGCCACTTGACGCCGCCAGCGTGCGGAATTGGAGAGCATATGTGCTCACAGAAGATTTGCCTTGATGAAGATTAAACAGTTGATCATGTACAGTCAAATCCGAAACAGTCTGTCCGAAAACCTCTTTGAAGTGTTGAATGAAACTTGGTAGTGATTTAATCACGGGGGAATCAGAATTCCACAAGGACTGAGCCCACTGGAGGGCTCGACCGGATAGCAGTGAGGTGATAAAAGCCACGCGAGATGAATCGTTGGTGAATTGATGTGCTTGGATCTGGAAATATAGTGAAACTTGAAGTAAAAAACCGCTGCAATCCTCCGCCTCACCGGAGTATGTCGCTGGTCGGGCCATGGGACTTGCAGAGGCAGCTGACGAAGCAGCGGTGTTTGCGGAAGTGGTTGACGGCGGGCAGACTGAAGGATATCCTCGGGAATTATAGGCGGATTAACTGGTGGTGAGGGAAGTAAAGACTGTCGAACAGCTTGCACGAGTTCCAGGAATGGATCAGGAGATGGATTTTCCCCGGGCTCCGTTGGGTTCTGCATTTTGCGGTCTGGTCTTCTGTCACGGATGATACAGGAGTCAGACAGTTGGTAAGTGAATAAGTGTTTATTTTCAGAACAGCAGAAGCAGACGGAGTTATGGTGAGTATTCTAATAGATGATAATTGGAAGAACTTAGCCACTGGAATAACAAGAGTCTCTCTTTCAGATGCTGGTGGACAGTCACTGGAATGGGTTGCAGTTGGACGGCTGGGAACTGAAGACGGCAGACGGTGAAGAAGATAATCCAATAGAGTCAGGTGAGTAGCAGGTAAGTCTTGGTTGAGCATGGGAGAGTCTGAGTGTCAATGTAACGACGAGACCAGACAATGAGTGTGAGACTGAGTGTGGTATTTAAAGGTGGTGGGATGATGAGGTGCAGGTGATGGTGATTAGAACTCAGGTGATAGTGAACGAGTAAATGAATGAGTGGGAGGAGTGAGTGAATGAGTGGGAGGAGAGTGTGGATCTGCTGGAGTCCTGACAAGACCATTGCTTTTTTTTTTTTTAACGTGTCTCTGAAAAGTTAAGTTACTCCTAAGAAGAGCTCTAGCATCTTTTGTTTGCTGATTGCACTTCTGTTATTTTGTAACTAATGCAATGAAATGCAGAATTTTCTGTGACTTAAGTGTCCAAAAACTTTCTGAGACCACTGTATGCTATTCCTGTTTTTTTTTTTAGTTATTATGAAAAATGTATCACATGAACACAATCTGCTCGCAAAGCTACATATGTAATGCTGGTGTCGCATATGATTTTCAGTTGTTGGCTTCGTATACAGTCGCTGTAGGGCTGGTGTAACCACCGTTGTGCCAAATGAAAAGAGTTTTAGAGGTGAAGGATCCAAGGATTCTTCACAACCATACATTTGTGTTGTTTTCTTTTCTTTCTTTTTTATGTTCATTAATTCATTTATCTAATCATTTTATTATTCAATTTAATCATAATCATTTATAATAATCATTTAAAGGGTACCTATTATGGCATTTAAAATGTTCCTAATATTGTTCTGGGAGTCCCCAACAACAGTTTTACAAGCATGCAATGACAAAAAACACTTTTGTTGTCTTATAATATGCATTTATTTTTACCTGATTTGCTCACCGACTCCCATATGAATCGTTTAGCGAGTCATTTTTCCAAACCCCGCCTTTGCGTGACGCTAATCTGTGGTGATATGTTAGACACCCAGCCGACGGGGTGTCATTGGTTGTTGCGCTAGATCTTACCCAGATACAACAGTGCTATTTTCTGATTGGCTAACAACACCAGACGAACAACACCCGAGGAGACCAGGGTTGCCAGGTCTGCACAACAAAACCAGCCCAATTGCTCATCAAACTAACCCAATCACGGCCAAAAATATTCAAATAGCGTTCCCGGGTGTTTCCTCAATAACAATCATGTTCCAGTGGATAAAACAATCGCGTCAACCAGCGTGCACTACACAAACAACCCGCGGAAACAGTGCAGGCATACGGACCTGGCAACACTGGAGGAGACGCGCTTGAATCCTGCCGGTTCCACAGTGAGTGAGTTTTGGGCACTGCGGCATATTAAATATATTACAAATAGTTTATCAGCGTGAGAAATACAATGCGTGGCCGGAGAGCGTGACAAAAGACCGAAATGAGTGACTGTCACGCTCAATGCGTGATGCGTGACACTCGAGAGCCCTGTGACAACTCCATTAACAACGACAAACACTTCACATATTTCAATACAATTGACATTGAAGACCTAAGTTAGCTGCTAGAAGCTGCGCTGTGCCTGTGCGTACACAACACACAAAATAATTATAGAACATGATACAAACATAAAAGCAACAGCCTACTTACAGATTGTGATTCGGAGAAGGAAGCTGATCCAAATAAACTCGGTACTGAACCTCCCTCCTTCAGTATCAGCCTTCTCGCAAATTCATACTTTATAGCATTTAGGTTTGTGAAGCAATCATCTTCAAAATGACGCGAACACAGAACAAGTTCGGGCTATAATACTTCTGTGGTATAGTTATGAACTGTAGCCACTGTCTTCAAATGCTCCTCACTGGGCAGATGAAAAAAGTTTGCTTTTGCGTTGCACTTCAAAACACAGCAGCGTCTCGTCGACATGATGTTTTCCCTGGTGTCTCCTAATGCAATGAGTGGGCGTATCTTATTCAAATAACTTGGACAAGTGACGTACGAAAGTGCATCGTTCGTCTATCGATTCATATCAACGACTCAGAGTCGACTCTTACTTTTGAGAGATAATAACTTTGTATACGGTGAACTTTCATATTTAAAACTTTGCAGGATGTTTTCGTTCACTTAGATCTATGTTACACACTACATGAAAGGTAATTTTCAAAATTCCATGATAGGTACCCTTTAAACCATTTATATACTCATTTCATTGATTCATTCATTGATCTGTCATTTTATTATTTTTCCATTGTTGTTTAGTTGTACAATTTTTTAGTTTCAAGGAATATTTGTCTTCATGAGTGAGAGATAAGAAAATGTCTCCATTTCAAGGTTTAATGTCACAGGATGATGTATGGGATGATCAGTAATTTACACCACTATTGCTTGTGGTATAATAACACTTGTTGTATTTGTGCTGGTCAGACGAAGTCTTACGCAAGATTATTCAATAAACTGCTCATTTTACCATCACTTTGTCTCCTGCTTTCTGCTCTTCCCTGCTCCCTCCATTTTTCCTCTTGAGCTGATAGAAGACTTTTAATACAGTTTTGGGTACAAGACCAAATGCAGTAAAACACTCATTTTAGATACCAGACAAGACTTTGGCTACGTAGGTAGGTACTTGTTTTTTAAGTAATTACTTCACGACTGCTAAAACAGTAGCTTCTATATAGTATGAATATAATCTGGACGTACTACATCCGAAATGTTGTCATTATCATGTGATCTACCAGTTGCGTCGCTTCACTGCCATTCATAAATCCTCTCCCGTGGCCTCATGGATAATAAAGTGTCAATATGCACACTTCAGAATCTCACCGGAAGTAGATCATCCGGGATTTAATTCCCCTACTCTTTTACGAGCCTACGGTGAACATAATAATTTTGTGATATACTGTTTTTCGCCTACTATATGGTAGGGAAGTATGCGATTTTGTAAGCAGTCTTGGTGTTTAGCAGGTTTAAGGTAGCCTACCAGACATGGTAGCTGATATTCGTGGCGTGGAGACTTAATCTAACATTTTAGCATAAATAACGTGTCAGCATCACTTTATACTTAATTGTATTATATATTTTTTAATTGCATTCAAATTTTACACTTTCAATAAAATATTTGCAATTGGTTTATAAAGGGTGTTTTTATGCAGTTATGAGCTGAGTTTTAGTGTAGTTTTTTTTTTTAAGGTGTCACCAATGTGTGGTGTTTTGAGCACTTTGAAAAGGTGGATCATTTTGCAAAGCAATTGTTTTAATTGTTGATTAGGCCTAACAGTTTCAGGAAGGTTTGTTACATCACTGCATTCAACATTACAGTTAGGCCTACTCTATACATTACATTTTTGTCCAAAAACTTTACTAACATAGGCTATAAGTGAACCTCAAGGAACATGTTAAAAAGTCTATGCTTCATATTCACCAGAGAAAGGCTGTGTGGGGGATATAAATATTTTCAGTGTTATTGAATGGGTTATTGGATTGTTTTGCTGACGAAATAGGCTCCTGCAAAAATGTCTTTCCAGGAAATTTGAGTAGGCCGCCAAACTCCAGACAACATGAGCTGTGAAAAATTTGCTGTTAAAATATACCATTACAACTAGTAATACATAGAAAAGTGTTAGGCAAGGTCAGTATTGTGTACTTAAAAATAATGACAACAAAAATGACTATATTCTTCTTTGGATAATTTTAAGATGTTCATGAGAAGAACAGTTTATCTTTTAGTGAATTTTCTGGATAGATCCCTCAGTTTCCTTCAATCTCTGGTAAGGTTCACACTCATTGTATAAATGGGCAAAACCCAAAACGTTATGGTCAAGCACGCTGCCGGTATCGTGATGTAATACTTTTTTTGACCACTAGGTGGAAGCATCGGCTCATAATGTTAAAAGTTAATATAGTCAATATGACTGTCTGCCTGTCTGGTAATCAATAAATTACTTTAAAATGAGTAAAATACAGTTGGCAAAATGTACTAATGTACTTCTAAAAAAATACTTTTCAGTGCTGTCTCTTTTTTTAAAGAATCAATGAAACATTTAGCAGAGCTTTTGATTATATATATATATATATATATATATATATATATATATATATATATAGAGAGAGAGAGAGAGAGAGAGAGAGAGAGAGAGAGAGAGAGAGAGAGAGAGAGGAGAGAGAGAGAGAGAGAGAGAGAGAGAGAGAGAGAGAGAGAGAGAGAGAGAGAGAGAGAGAGAGAGAGAGAGAGAGAGAGGCTATTAATGATTATAATCTTCATATATTATAATCAGGATATAAATCATATAAATATAATTCATATAATATAATTCATGAATGTTGATTAAAATTGTAGAATTATATTTCAAACAGATGATTGAAATAAATGATAAAATCTAAAGACTCCAACATTTCTCTTTGTAACATCTGGTTCAGGTTTGATTCTAATCATAATGTAACATTATTGAGAAACTTTTTCAGTACAAAAAATGCTAAACTTTGACAAAAAGTATATATATTTTTTGTTATAATTGTGATTTTATATTTAGATATGAATCAAACTTGTGAAAAGATATCTTAGTCAAATAGCAAATAGCATATAGTTGAGCTCTATAGCTATCTAGTGGTTAGATGTGATTTTTTTTTATTATTTTATTTTAAAACTACATTTTCCAAAAAATGGGCAAAAATCTTACATTAAACCGTGTATAATTATCCATGTTATCCCCATGAATGAAAGTTAAGTTATAAAGTGTTTATAGGAGTTATAAAGGTCTTTTATAAAGTGAATTTTACATAAAATATAGAGATATCATAAATCCTCCAAAAACTGCACAAATGTTGAGTAAAAACATTAATAAACAAGAGTAAAATTACATTTGTAAAAACAAAAAAAACCCTATTATTCAGTCAAAATTAAATGTTATTGTCTGGGGTCCGTGGAAGCCCCAAAGATAATTAGTGACGGCCCAAATGAAGAGAATCAGAGGGTTAAAAAACCCTTTTGCAGACTCGATTAGTTTACACATTTTCTACGGCTGCCATATTTTGCTCCTCATGTAAACGTGACGAGCGTGACTTCCTGCCACATGGTGCGCGTGCCGTCCTGCCGCAGATCATCATCACATGCGGATCCGCTGAAGCCGTTGAGCCCCGTGCGTGACGTCAATCCCTCTGCTGATGTCATCTGCGTAGCGCCACTGACCTCACGCGCTCTTCTTCACTGCATCTGCCCTGAACCGCAGTTCAAACCGCTCGAGCTCTCGGCGCTGAACGTGCGCGGCGCGCGGACTGAGTGAAAGTACCAGATTGTGCGCAACTTCCCAAACGCGTTACAGGTAAGCGGCTTTTAATACGCTTTTTGGGGATGTTTTATTTATGCCTCTGTTAGATGACACATGACTGTCTGTGACTGTTTTTAATGGACATGCTGCATGCATGTGCGCTTGGGAAAGTGCTCGTGCTCGTGCTGTTTCATGCATGCCTTCAGTTGCAGCGCAGTTTATGCGTTTATGATGCTGGTTTGAAGTGATGGATGCAGTGGAGCCTTTGAAGTCCCAGTGTGTCCCTCCCTCCCTGCGCTGCACTGAAGCTGTCGTGGTGGCAACAAAGATGCTGTCATGGAGATACATCAGAGCATTAGTGTGTTTGATGCAGATGAAACAGAGGAATGCATATGCGTGGGTTATTACTGAAATAGACCCTGATGCATATTATAACTATATCATGTATTTTTAAATATAAATGTATAGATAAATAATTAAAATATAAAATATAATACACATAGTGTCATCTATTTGAATTAAGCTATATATAATATGAAAAAAAAGAAAAAAAAACATAATTTTATGTATGCCTATATATTTATAATGAGATTTTTTAAATATTGAGAATATATCATTTAATTTTCTAAATAAAATGTATTTAAAATAATATATTATTAAATAATTTATGCATACATATATATATATAATTTTCGTTTTACATATATATATATATATATATATATATATATTATATATATATATATATATATATATAAACAAAACTTAAATATTTTAATTAAAATATGTTAAATGTGTTTTATATATATATAAAATTAATTTATATATATATATATATATATATATATAATATATATATATTATAAAAAATAATTTTATATGTATGAATTTTATTAAAGAATACATTTAATTACGTTAAATGTTATTTTCAATCGAAAAGTACATTAAATATACTTGAACTTTAAAAAAAAAAGTATATATAATGTATAATAACAGATGAAACATACAGGTGAAACAGGAAAAATTTTAATACCGTGCAAAAGTTTGTGTAATTCAAATGAAAAGGTTAAACTAGTATATTTAGTAGTGTATATACATAGGCATGATTATACTTTCAGAGGGCCAACATTTCTGTATTTAAATTTCTTTATTTTTATTATTGATTTCATGTAATATTCAAATTTTCTGATATTTTGAATTTGGGGTTTTCATAAACTGTAAGCCATAATCATCAAAATTATAACTTTAGCATAATATTCTAATTTTTTGAGTTTCACCTGTATGTATGTATGTATATATATATATAAAATGTGTAGTTTTTTAAAAAATAAATAAATAATTGCCTTTGGATAATACTAGTTTTGTAAACCGGCTCTAAACGCTCTGACTCTGTCCGCGGGCCTGCAGGCCGTCAGTATTGTTGAGGCCTGCTGACACATAGTCAAAAGTCAAACACATTGATGTGTTTGTTTGTGCTTTTAAAGCTTTCCTTGCACTTTGGTAATTATTTTATTCTTTAATTGGAGATCATGATTCATAATTCATTCTAATTAAGTCAAGCTTGTACATGAGATATAAAAATGTAAGATTAATTTGTCTGCACAGGGCAAGGTGTGTATGTGCAATAAAGACTCTTATGGGCTTTTAATATTTAATTAAGCCTGAACTTGCCCTCTGTTCATATTCAGACCCCTGACTAAAATGTGTTTGGCTCTGTCTCAAATCCTAATGAGCTGTCTTCCTATTCAGCATTTTTGACATCTTAGGTGCGATCTGTGCTTATTATGTCCAAGATTGCAGTGTGGGTAGCAATGATGTAAGCAAATATTCAAGATTAGGCATTCATCTCAATGTCTATGGTGTTTATGGCCTGATAGGGAGTGAGATTACAACGGTTTGGAACAAAGCCAAGGTTAATAACATTGAACAAACACAGGGCTCCAAACATAAACAATGACAAAGGAGTCACTGGCTCCTAAAATGCCACATTTACTAAACATTATGTTTTAGTTACAGACTGATTGTTGTTCCAGTGGTCTTTCCTTTACAGTTGATTCAACCGTATTGGACCTCTCATTGTACTAACTAGATAATAATCAATAATATGTGAAATGTTTTATTAGAAGACAATTATTAAGCCTATTTTAGAACAAAACTCTGTTTTAAATATGTCTTTAATTACATGTAATCGTCACAGTAGGGATTCCCTGTTCATTTCAATTGAACGTAACTGAAACTGTTAGTGAAGTGAAGGTTAAGGCCTGTTCACACCAAGGAAGGATCATAACTATAACAATAAAGATATAGTTTTAAAAATTGTTCTAAATGTATAAGAATATCAGAGTCCACACCACAATAATGCACAGAGGAACAATAATATTGTAATCACGTTCATGACGATTTTTACCAGCTGATGAATGCTAACAATATCAGAATTCGCCAACTTTATAGAGCTCGAGCATTTAAAGAGGCAGACGACAAAACTGCAGCTTGTGCATTGAATAAACAGAACAATAATGTGTGTTGGTGTGGATATAGTTATTGTTATAGTTAACTCAATGGTTTATTAAAAACCGCGCGATAAGTCATTGGACATCACGGCTCAACCGCATTTACTGAGACTGTGAGTCTCGAAATTTCCCATTCACACAGCAACTTACAATAGCGACTCGAATAATGTCTGTATGTACGTGCAGGATTCATTCAAGCGACCAAAGTAAAATCAAAGACATTTTGAGATTATGACTTTGTCTCGCATAGCCAGACTGACGGCAGAAGGCCTGGACTCTATCGAAGCTTTCATTGACCGACATGCAAAGCAAAGCAGCCAATCACAGTTCGTTTTGTTCAGCATCATGTTTAGGGGCGTGAAATTGTAAAGTCGATGTCCTAGAATAATAGACCGACGTGCAATTCACCCAAAGACATTGTGTAAGTTTACTGCAACTGTGCAACAAACTTAAAAAAACAGCATTTAGTTGATCCTGATAAGCGCTAATTGTCCACGACAGCTTTTATCCAGGTGGCCTGTTAAACGTGACACACACACACACGTCTCTCGGATATCCTGGAGAATTCAACCAATCAAATGACGACTTCAAAACTCCTGAAGTGTTTACATTTTGTGTGCCTTATGCATCAGACGTTCAGCCAATGGTCCTGAGACTATATCACTTTTGACACAATACGAGTCCAATCAAAGCTGCGAGTTTATCCATCAAATCTTCATTAATTTTCAGAGAGGTTAGCAATAGCAAGCTAGCTTTAAAAGCATGAGATCCCACCCTTCCTTCAGAGCATCTACAAAGCCACGCCTTCTTCAAAACACATGAACGCACACAGCATGGAGCAAAGCGTCACGAGAGACGGCATTAAAAACCTCATGTCTCAAAGCACATAACCTTACAATAATAATGAACGTAAACAACTTACAGAGCTCTTACTTGTACCACCTGACTGCTGCAGATTCATTTCGGTGTTGATAGTGTCGCCATTGAAGTCACAGGTTTCCATCTCTTCCAAATTACAGTAGATATGGTGTGAATGCGGCATAAGCTCCAGCATAACAATAAATGTTTCTGGAACAAATCGCCTAAACCAGCAGCGTTTATATCTGGGTGGATAGCGAAGCATTTGAATCACACGCAGAACACAAAACTGAGCCGCTCCAGTGGAGAACAGTGACTCCTGTAAATAACCAAACTGTGTGTGAACATAACCGTATTAAGGACTTAAATACAGGACTGACAACCGTATTTTGCTGCTGAGTGAAAGTGGCCTTCGTTGTGTAGATAAACAGATTTCTGGACTGTCGCTAACACTAGATTTTAAATTGATATCGCACATTTATTCTTTAATACTAGAATTTGAGTTCTTAACACAGTTTTTAGCCTTTCTCCTTTCTCGGTGGGTGTGTCTGCTTGTCTCTCTGCATGCAAAGGAGCGCATGAATATTGCAGATGATCAGGCTTCTTTCTGTTTTTCTTTCTTCATATCAGGAAAAAAAACACTGTCTGGCTGAGAATGCATTCAGAGGTCAGATACATATAGAGATACATTTGGAGTATCTGTTATCCAGCCGTGTGCAAAGATAAACACAAATTTAAACTGTAATTTTATCTTCTCTTGCCCTGACAAGCGCTGTGAGCCAGTCTCATTTCTGTGTGTGTGTGTGTTAGTGCTTGAGTAAGAATGAAACCATTTGGAAAGCACCAGTCTTTTATTTGAACCTGTCCAGTGGACAAGCATGACTTCATCATTACCTCACAGTTCCCATTAACGCTTATCAGAAACATATGAGCTCCACATGCTGACTGCGTTCTGCCATGGAAACTTTTCATTTTGTTTTGAGGATGTGTGGAGTGTGTGCGAGTGCTGGTGGTGGTGTTTTTATTGTGCAAGTTACTCTCACTTTCTTTGGTCTTGCCGCTCCATACGAGTCTAATTTCGGGTTTGTTTTATCCTGGTTTTCTTTTTCACCATTTGCATGCGTCTCAGCGACCGAAAAGTTGCAGCTGAGAGCACTTTTGTATTCAAATGTGTTTTGTGCTGATGATAATCCTTTGATTTAAAGGGATACTCCACTTTTTTTGGAAATAGGCTCATTTTACAACCCCCCCCCCACAGTTAAACTGTTGAGTTTTACCGTTTTTGAATCCATTCAGCCGATCTCCGGTTCTGGCGGTACAACTTTTAGCATAGCTTAGCATACATCATTGAAGTGGACAAGACCATTAGCATTTCTCAAAAAAAAAGAGAACTATACTCTCATTCCTGCGTAAAAATCAAGAAACTTTACTGCCGTACCATGAGTGCAGCAGGCGTAATGATATGACGCAGCGCCTGAAAATAGTTCCGTTATGTTGACGGAAGGTAGCCTATTTTCAGGCGCTGCGTCATATCATTACGCCTGCTGCACTCATGGTACGGCAGTAAAGTTTCTTGATTATTACGCAGGAATGAGAGTATAGTTCCTAGCCATATCAGCCTAGAAAATCGCAACTTTACATTTTCCGTCGGTCTTAGTGCACGATGTAACTACAGAAGAGTCAAGTTTTAAATAGGAAAAATATCTAAACTCTTTGGTCATTTTTTTTTGAGAAATGCTAATGGTCTTGTCCACTTCAATGATGTATGCTAAGCTATGCTAAAAGCGGTACCGCCAGAACCGGAGATCGGCTGAATGGATTCAAAAACGGTAAAAATCAACAGTTTTACTCTGGGGGAGTTGTAAAATAAGCCCATTTCCAAAAAAAGTGGAGTATCCCTTTAAATTGGGGATATGTCAAACTACGTATTTTCAAAGTTGACTAGTTAGTTGTGGATTGTCTGAATAATTTGACTAATCTGACAATGTCACCCCACTTTTTGAGCATTAATAGTTGTAGTTCATGAAGGCTTTGTAATACAGACGTATAGTTGGTCTCTTATTTTATTTTAAAGAAGACATTCTTTAGATTATTGCTAGTTATTATTTGCTATTAGCCTATTTGCTAGTAAATGAGACTGAGGCTGTTTCTGTGAATTAACTAAATCATTCAGGTGATTCAAAGCCATTACTCGTGAGTTTTTGAGTCTTTTTGACTGATTCATCGTTACAACAGCCATCTCTCAACAGTCATTCATTTGTGAATTGTCCTAAGGCCAAAAGCAGTCCATTTTTGCACCAGCTTTTTAAGGTCAAGTACATGGGTTGTAGTCCTTGCTCTTGATGTCTTTAACCTAAGAAATACATTTTTAAGAGAGGAATAACTCTTATTATCACTTGAAGACCCTTTAAAATGAGAGTTTTACAACCTAAAGTCCATTGGAGAAGAACATCTGCAGATTTTGGATGTTTACCAGTCAAAAACTAGATTTATAAACCCACAAAATGGCGCACAGCTGTATAATGTGGTCTTAGACATTTCCGCATATTGTTCTGTGGGGTTATTTGATTATAGATGAACAAGCTACATGACAGAGAGCAACATGAGCAAATCTTGTAATATAATTGGATGAGCCGGTGCAATAAGACAGCATCATTGTCAGGAATTGTGTCTCTGTGGGATAAGGGTCAGAATAATCTCTTTATACATGTGTGGGTGGAAACAGGCCCCATAGAGATGGTTCTCACAGACTGTAACACAACTCTATACCAGCACAGGAAGTGAGAGGAGGACAGACCCCATGAGATCGCTTTGGATGTGACACTAAGGACCCTTTTCACAGACTTTGAATGGGCTTATGTCTTGCCCAAGAGATCTTTTCCATGTCCTCTTACAACGTCCTTCTGTTTAGAGGAGATGCGGCAAGTTTCCAGTCAAGTTATGTTTCTGTCCTTGGAAAAAGTGAAGCAACAATTTCAGTTTCATGACCAGTCAGAATTTTGTTTAATTTGGAGCTATGTGGTGCGTGATTTTTGGATCCTGTACTGTATCTGCCAAATGAAAGTCATCGGGTGCAACCAATGTGTAGAAACATACAAAAAGAGAAAAAAAAAAAAACACTCGAAGAACTAAACAAGTCACCTTTCATGACAAGGCAGGTTTAGTTCAGTTTGTAAAATGTCAATTGGTACATTCCCAAAGCTTAATGATGAATTCACTTTTTAACTTGGATTTTTTTTAAGTTAAAATCGTATTTAAAAATAAGTTAAATAAGAACAAATTAGTGTAGTACAATTTTTACTCACAATTCTCACTCTACTAAATTTCAAAATGAATTATAAATAAATGTTAGAGCTGCACGATTCTGGGTAAATTGAGAATCACGTTTGTTTTGTTTCAATTAGAGATCACGATTCTCCCATGATTCTGAAGACAACTAAACAAAATAACATGTCATTTAAAGGTTTTGACAAAATGTTAATTGCTGCAGTATATTTAAAAGTGTTTAATTAAGTTGAATGAATTATTTTAAAAAAATGAAAGAATGATTCAATGACTCACCCATAAATCCTTCACTTGTTTACGGGATGAATCAGCACTTTTGTATGAAAATTTTGAATGAATGATTCAATGACAAATAAATTTAAGTAATGTGTCGCCACCTACTGGCGTAATGATGTAATTGATGCAATCGTTATTTGAAGCGACAATTTACTTTCAAAAGGTGATTTGCTCTATTTTGATCGCTACCATAGACAATACATAAGTGTTTATATCCGAACTACAAACTTACTTTTATCCCAGTACTTCTGTGATCATTTGACAAATGTAACACAAATAATTAGGGATGCACGATATATCGACCACATATCGTTATCGGCCGATAAATGGTCTTTTTTGATGTTATCGTTATCGATCCGATAAGAAAATCGGGCCGATATATCAAAGCCGATAGATAATAGATTATTTACTTAATGCGCGCTGTTCACCATGATGGTTCTTAATGATTGGATTCATTTCGAAAAGGAAGATACAGTTCAGTGCAACATGTGCAGCACAAATCTGTCACATAGGCTTCATAACATTATAATAAGAGCACGACTGTAAAAGAATGTTGTGAATTCTTGTTCGCCAGTGTTTCAGCGCGACGAGCGCGTTGAGGCGGAAAGAGCGCGTCTATGGAGTCAAGCCTTCATGACGAGCACAGTCAAGTTCTCTTGAGCATTCGCAGCATTCTGTGCCATTGTAAGTCGTAATATGTTTATTTTGTGTATATAGGCCTATATATCTGATTAATCTAATATGGGATGCGTTTGGTTGAGTTAATGAACAACGCGCGCAGGCGCAGCGCTTCATTGTTCTGGTGATCATCTTTATAGCTATATACAGGCTGCGTTTGTCTGGTGATCATCTTGGTGCGTGGGCGCAGCTCAAACAGCAATGCACTTTTATAACTATAATTGGGACTATCATGTACATGCCATTATAATGAGAACACTATTGTAATAAAACGTTGTGAATTATCTGGGTTTAGTTGCCGTCAGCGCGTTGTTGTGGAATAGCGCGTCCAGAACAGGGAGCCTACACATTGACAAGCACAAGTTCAATTGTGCATTCACGTCCTTTTGTGCAGATAAGTCGTAATATAAAGTTGATGTAATATAAATATCTGATTAATCTCACATATCATGCGTTTCATGGATTTAAACAACCTAGAAAAGTTCTTCAGTTTCCCGGTGCTCGTTCTCTTCAGCCTCAGCTCGCGCAGATTAAACAACAATGCAAAACATTAAAAGCTATGATTTACACTGTCATATAATTATATTCACCATTGTAATAAATTTGTGAATTCTTTGGGTTTGCATTCTTCAGCAATCGTCGAGTTGATTAACCTTCTAGCAAAGCGATTCAGTTCCACGCTCATTCTCTTGAACTTAAGCGCGCAGCTCACACAGCAATGTCATTTGAAACAGTAATGCTATTAAAGATGTTTACTATTAGGCTACTGTAATATTAAAATTGTTTAATTTTTTTCAAAAAAAACATTGCGTTATAATTAATAACTAACATTATTTTGTTCTCGTATTATTTTCATCTACGATATGGTTTGATTAAAATAATTTCCTTATTGTATGTGGAGGCGATTCCATTTTATTGATCCATGGCACATGCATTTTGTTTCTTTATATGCAGCCCAACGTTAGCCTATCTAATGACTTGTTTGCAATATTTAGGTATTTTATTTTTGTTAGGCAATATAATTTTTGATAACACTTTACAATAAGGTCTCAATTGTTAATGCATTACGTAACAGAGAGCAATAGCCTTAATTCTTAGTTAATCAAATATGTGTGTTCACAGTGCATTGACTAATGTTAGATACAACTTTCTTAAAATGTCTTATAAAATTGTTGGTTCATGCTAACTAATGCTAACAAAATTAAACCTTATTATAAAGTGTTACCATTTTTTAATAAAGAAAGTTGCCCAGAGTAAAATTAATTTTAAAAGTTAAGGAATCTTACACTGGTTCAAAAGGCTATACTGTAGTATATGTTTGAGACGAGGCTTTTAATTGTGAGCCTTCTGTTTATGTATACAGGCTATCAAAGTATTTTAAAAAATGTATTTAGATTTATCGGCCAATATATCGGTTATCGGCTTTCAAATGTAAAGAATTATCGGTTATCGGTATCGGCCAAAATGTTCATATCGGTGCATTCCTACAAATAATGATACTATACTGTGTGGATGAAAAACCTGTTTGTGAAGCTGTTTCATACATATACATGGAATCTGCTTTCTCTCGCTCAGCAGTGCCAACACAGATCTGAAAGTTTGCTGTGATTTCTGTCAAAGGTTTTAATAGACTTTCTTTGGAAGGCAAATCATTGTCATTAAGGAATAAGATCACATGGGTGTTTGAATCGAGATTGTGGCCTTTTAACATAATCGTGCAGCTCAAATAAATGGAAAGTAACACATTAAATTAAACATGTATTTTTGAAGTGGAAAGATTCAAAGTATTTTTTGTAAAATGTACTCCAATAATCTTTTAATATTTAAAACTTAGAAAAATCATTTTTACCTTGTACATTTACTTGGTTATACCACATGACAATTTTAGAGTTTTTAAATTTAAACTTTTGTTGAAAATGGTGTCCAAGTTTTTCAAAAACCAATGTCAATACAAAGAGTGTATTTCTCAGAACTTGCCACAAATGTTTCTTCTTCTTCGTTGTTTCATTCATTAGCCTTTGGTGAACAAACATAGCAAGCCTATCAGCGTAGCATAGTGATATCTGATTAAGACACGCTCTTTATAATTAATAATAATAATTTGTTACATTTATATAGCGCTTTTCTGGGTACTCAAAGTGCTTTACATGGTTGGAGGAATCTCCTCAACCATTAGATTAGCAAAAACAAGATCACGATAAAGCCCTTCATTTTTTAATAAAGGGACTGTACTTTTTCTCTACAATTTCAACAGTACCTATTTATAGTGGTGGAAATTGCCGATATTCACCCTAGTTGGGCTGCTGTACGGCCAAAACAAACTTTGTTCAATTATTTTCCTGTTATCACTGCAAAGCTTCTTTGAAACAATCAGTATTGTAAAAAGCGCTATATAAATAAAGGTGACTTGACTTGACATATTTTATATTTTTATACCACAAATGCAGAAAATCCCACTATATTTATTTATGAAACTTGTGTTTGGTAGCTATACATGGATAAAAGATGGAAATCCTCTACATTTTGAACTGGAACTCCATTTTCCCTTGAAATTCACTCCCTGGATTTATTCCCCTGAGTCCACCCCCCTCATTTCCAGGCCTGATTATAGATGCTGTATAAACTTTTTGTTCTTGTCTGGTTTTTGGTTTTAAGTTCCTGGACTGTGTGAATGAAAATGCGCAGGCTCCTCGGTCGAATCCTCCTCTGGAGTGGCACTCGGGGTTCCTCCGGTCCAGCCGAATTCCTGCTAGCAGAGAATCCATTTGCATTGATATTAGCAGTCCTTCGCCATGGTTACGAGGTCGTACCCTGTGAGGGAAAAAAAACGAGAAAGAGATGCCAAGAGCTGACTCAAATGAGTTTGAGACGAAACCGTTTGATGTCCCAGCCAGTTTTGTGCATGCTGGATCTGAGAGGACAGACGTCTTACGCAAGAGATTCAAATCAGACTAGCTAAAATAAATTAAATTGTTATTCAAATTCCATTTTAATTACAAAGAGATTGCATGCGCTTTACAAACAAGGTCATTTTTATGGCTATTGCTATTAACGTTTTGCAACAGTTTTAATTTGCTGGTGGGATGTAGCTGTGTTTTTTTGACAGCTGTGAGCTCAAACAACTCAGATGTAGTTTGAGTGGGCAATATTTGTTTGGCGGTGTTGACTGTGAGGCTTGACCCCCCGGAGGGAGGGGGGGGGGGGTGTCTATGTTGGGAACACAGTAAAAATGTTCCAGGTCAGGAGTTTAATGGGCCCAATCACTGTCATTTTACATCTGTTGAGAGCGGCACAATCACTCCCAGATGTGGCCGTCTGTCTTTCTTTCGGCATCAAAATGTGGTCTAAAATATCATCATATTAGAATGATTTCTGAAGGATCATGCTACACTAGCCATGTTTCCATCCACTTGTCAATCGAATTATCTGAAGTTCGGTAAAAAACCTCATGCAAATAAAGCTGGTGAAGCTTTCAAACGGCTTTAAAGCGGATAATAACCTGTGTGTAATGACGTCACATGCTGTTTTGCGATCAAATTGGTATATCGAATTGATTTGAGACATGTTAAGGTGTTTCTAATCATTTTCTCACTGAATCGCACAACATTCAAGAAAACATTTACCAACAAAGTTTTACTAGGCAAAGTGGATCCATCCGCGTTTATCACATAAGCCGTATATCCGTCAAGATCAAATCCGATGAGACCGATCGTATTTAATTTGAGTCGATATTCATGAAATTCAATCGAATTTTACTGTTTCCATAAGGCATTTTTCATTCGATATCACTTATAATGCAGATAAAAACGTGTGGATGGAAACATGGCTACTGAAGACTGGAGTAATGATGCTGAAAATTCAGCTTTGATACATTTTGAAATGTTCAAATAGAAAACAGTTAGTTTTAATAAAATTTCACAATATTACCGTTTTACTTTGTTCAGATAAATGCACCCCTGGTGAGGAGAAGAGACATTGAAAAATATTGCAGACCCCAAACTTTTGAACGGTAGCGTTAAATAACTTTTAACGGTTGCATGAAAAGAAGCTTCATTTGGACTGGATGGCATTCAAGCACAGGCCGAAGTTGGATCATTGTGATCTTTTTCTTTAATAAGACACACATAAACATGTCGAGACTGAATGTGGCTCCATCCATGGTTTTGCATCGCTTCCAGTGGACGACAGGCCTTTTTTGCAGTTTAAAAGCAACGCTTTGTATCCATAAAATCCCCAAGGGGTACGTTTGTCCGACATTAAAACATTCCACCTTTGTGAATCTCAGGCTGCACTGCCATGAAAACAAAGACGTCCAACCACTCTTTTCTTCATTGATAGATCGTAGGCACTTGTTTACTTTAACGTGTCAGATTCCGAGCGCTTCGCTTCTCGGTAAGAGCCTCGGATCTGGTCACGGATCCTGAGATTTTAAATCAGTCAGTTTGGAGGAAGTGGGTCTCATGGTTGAGGTGGATTTTACGGCCCCCAGAACAGAGAGCGGTTTGAGGTCAGATTAAAGTGTAGAGCATTTAGCCAAGCTCTTTTCTGAAGACATCCTCCTTAAAGCCTAGTGTCTTTTTGACAACGTAATTGAAGGTGTGAATCGTCAAGCTAATCCTTGACTCGGCTCAATTTGTCATTGAATCGTTTGGAATTCGGAAAATCAACTTTTTGACCCTCTCTCTTACGGTTGAGTACACAAACCTGAGCGCATATGTGCTAATGAAGATATACATTCTGGCAGTCTTACATCCCTCCCTCTGGCCAAAACAGCTCAGCTTTCCCAGGAATGCACCAACAACATCTTCAGGTGCGGAATTAGCCTGAAGTTATACACATGTATATGTTGTGTGTTTGTATATGACTGTTTCATCTGGATCAGTGCAGTTGTTAGTGTTTTTTACAGCTACTTTGTTAGAGTATTGCAATTGCAAAACAGCATTTTATTCAGGTTTTTTTCATGGTGCGTACGAAAAGAAAACTGCCCTGTAATGTACTTTCATAAAAAAGGATTGTAAAACTTCACACACAATTAATATCCTGTTACAAAAGAAAATACCGTTTATTAAGCTTGTCTGTTTATATGCGTATGTATGTGTGACCCTCTGACCGTGACTTTGAGGGTGGTGTATTTCATCCTGCCCACAAAGGAAATGTGCTCTCTTGCATTGATTGTGTAAAAAGAAAAAATAAACCTAAATATAACGACTCATCTGCCTGGGCGGACACACCCTACCCATAGTTCCTGTTGTCGAGTGCCGCATCACAGCTCTGTATTCTCAAACAGGGTCCACACCTGCCAATAGTGAGTGAAATGAGAAAGTATAACGCAACTGTGTTTTGCCCTTTCTTACTGGTGACAAACAGCCCAGTATATGGGGCTTTTACACTGGAGGAACCTTTCCATAGTTCCTATAACTATTGGTGGAAGTACCCACTTTTCGGCTTGTTTGCACCGCAGGAACTGGGAATGATTTTGGTTATAGGAATGCCTTGCGGGGAACTAAATTAGCTCCTACTTCAGAGTAGGGTTTAATCCAGCACAATAGAGTGGTGCAGGTATGATGTCATTTTGTAGGCCAACTTCGCATCACGCTGGTTCCCTCGACAAAAACCCAATAGGATTTTCCCATAAACTTTTGGATTATCGCAAAAAACAAGCTTTGTGATCAACAAAAGTTTATGATACTTGCACATTTTTGTCCATCGAGATAATTTTCATAGATGTGCACTAGGGCTGTGACGGTTATTATATAACCGTGAGACCGAAGGTTTATGTTGAACACCGTCATTAGAACTCTATAACCGCCAAAACCGTGTTATTAAAATATTTTTTACAAACATTTTTTATCATAGAGGATGTTTAAATACTAATATCAGCTTATGAGGGAAACGGAGGCAGAGTTAGTGGTGCTTCGGAGGCTGCACTGCTGGAGATGATTCGGGAGACCGATCAAAGCGTGCGCCTTGTTAAAGCCTTGTTTATACTCGACGCGTCCGCACAAGTGCGAAGGTGCGCGGCAAAAATGACGCGTTGGGTGCGAGACCGGCAAGACCACGTTCGTTTGGCTGAATGTTTTGTAACAGCAGCACGCGCAGCGCCGCATCCGAGGATGAACTAATCTGCCCGAGAATGTACGTCTTACAGAACCAGCACCCAGTTTGCGCGTCTACATTGCAAAGTTCATTGCAAAGTTTTTTTTTTTTTAAGGTTTTGCTTACTGTGTGTGATTTATTTAAAACAAAGCACGTTCATTGCAAAGTTGTTGTGTTTTTGGTTAGGGATTTGTTTACTGTGTGTGATTCATTTAATGGAAAGCACATTCACTTCTAGTTGTCTTGCTGTTAATTTTAAATAAACTTAGAGCAAATAGCTAATCAGTGTCTGCTCGTTTAAGTTGTTCTATAACAGATGAACGTCGCAAAGCCGTTATGAACCGTCACATTTGACTCACATCATAACCGTCATCACCAATTCTGAAACCGGCACACCCCTAATGTGCACAACTTTTATGAATTTTGAAGCCTAAATGCAGTCGCAGGCTATAAACGAACTACACTACGGTTCCACAACTTTAACGTTACAATCACTGATGACGTTTAAACTTCTCGACTGTGTCTGTAGTCCCATTTAGCCACTTGTTAGCAAATTCCTTTTTCAATCAAGTCAATACTGATTTATTTTGTTGTATAATAAAACGTGAAAGTATCTTGAGCTTGTATTCACCATCACCACAGACCTTATTTTCAGCCATTTAACCAAAAATCCATTCAAAAAACCTATTGACTTCGGCACTATGGAACTGGAAGTGCTAAAATGCTAACTCACTTCTGCATTTTGGCCTACAAAGTGATGTCATACCTGCACCACTCTATAGGAACTACCGGTTAGGGCTGTCACTTTACGTTCGAAAATCGATTGCACAATCGATCGGACCAACCAACAACAAGTATCGAAACGAAAATAGGGAATCGATTTTAACGGCCTTTTTTTATATATATTTTTTTTTTTACCAAAAATGCGTTTTAGGTGGACAGATCAGTAGAACATGTAGGATGTTGGAAAATAATAATGTCTTTTCTGTTAACCAAATGCTTTTTAATATTCGCTATTACTTCAAGGCAAGTGAACAAGCGCGCCGTTATTTGTTGCCAGAGCCGTTGCTTAGTGACGTGTGTGTTCAAGTAAGCCAGAAATGTGCAGATTCTGCGCAATACGCTGTATTTAATATATCACGAGGACTCATAGATGGGTATATCTCTATGACGAGGACTCACGAGTTGTGTATTTGCGCTGAATCCACACAGATTTGGCTTACACGAACTTCCACAGCAAAGAAAGTGAGTAAACAGACGCACGCCTCTTGATTTGACAGCGTTAGCCGCCAAAGTTAATTTTTACCCGCATTTGGCGAGTTGAGGGTGTTAATTTCAATCCCTGAATGCTGCACTCCTGTTTGTCATTGTGCACGAAACTTCACGCCAATAAATCATCAGGAATATTGCTGACTTGTGCGCGTCTCAAGCACCCTCTTCACGTTCGTCCTAATGCCTGTTAGTTGTCAGTAGATTTGCCTATATTTGGTGTTGAAAATGGAAACGTCTTTAGACACGGAAAATCGATTTTACAATCGATTCAATGAACACTTATGTCTCAAAAATCGAACAGGATTTTTTCACAAAAGTGACAGCCCTACTACCGGTGACCAGTATAGTGTGTTTAGTGCCACAATGTGACCAATGTGACTCACAGACTCCATTCACAAACAACTAGAGTCCCGACTGTGAACATGGTAAATCGCGCAAAATCTCTCACATCAAAATTGACTTCAGAGTAAACCTACATGGCGGAGGATGGGTAAAAAGAAATGGTGATTGCAATCAGACTGCCTTCTACAAAACAAAATTCGCTGAAAAAAGAAAAAGGTTTGGATGAAGTCGTGTCGCGCTTCCCTCTTTCGTCAGCTTTCTTTCTGAATTGGGTATTGTTTAGTTCCACATGTCAATCTACAGAGTGCGTGCGCGTTTGTCCTCTGGGTTCCCCCCACACAATCGTAAATATTCAACATGTTTATTATATACGATATTTACGATTTGAGATCGGTGTGGCCCAGATGTTCTTCCGAGCAGATTCAATCACTCTTATCAGATTTTCCTGAGGTGTGATGTGTGTTAAGATAATCTGTAGAACCATCAAGATAATTGGGACTTTACCTAAGATTGTCGGAAGGGGAGAATTGGGCCCGATTATCTTGTAGTGTGTGGGTGCCTTAGATACAAAGTTACACTAGCAGGTGGCAACCTTATACAGTCTTATAAAGATATTTAGATCAGATTTGTTCAAAAACAGTCATTTTTACTTGCACTTGGCGATTTGTTAATTTTCACAAACAATACATTAGTGTTTTATCTGAAAGGTTCATATGATAAACCCAAACACTTGACATGTGTTTCTCTTGGGTGTCATGTACAAAACTCAAATGCCTAGTATTGACTGCAAGTTTAAACATAACATTCAAATGAATCATGAATAATCATTTGGAGTTCTTCAGTTGTCTAGATTTAATCAGGAATGCTGGATCTACTGGAGATCTTTTAACATTTCTATTGACTGACTGATGATGGGAATCTGATCAAGGAATGGCAGTTCACAAGTTCATTCTCTTCAACCTGATAATGATTATGTTACATTGGGTATTTATGGATGCGTAAATGACAGATGGGATCGAGTTTACTACTGTGTGCTGTAATAAGAGTGCCAAAGCCTTCTGAAGGTGGATGGACGTTCATGCTAAATCCAAATACATGGAATTCCCTTCTATTACTGGAGCTTCTCCATGTACAGCTAGGATCGTGTTCCTCAGAGACACTAGCTGCCCTGTTTAAATATAGGATACACACGGCCAGCTTTGATTTGGCATAACATGACATAAACGATCTGCATGCAACACAAACTCAACAAACAAACGCACTGGTATTTGAACACAGTCCTTTGGTTCCAGGCACTGTGTCCAAGTTCATGGAGAAGAAGCGTGGCAATTTTTATCCAGCTTGAAGTATCTTGTCATAATGGATGAAGTTAGTAGTTGTAACAGCAGAGTTTGGCCCGTGTGTGTATTCACTTCATTATGTGTTTTTTTTTAATTATAAATTGGTGATTTAAAAAAGAAAAAATGTAATTATGGGTGAGGTTAGTCAAGCTAATGGAGAAGGATATTGCAGTTTGTTCTCGCATCATTGTTTACAGGGCAGGGCTCACACTCTTCAGCTGCGGTTAACACTTGCTTAATGCTGTCCTAATTTTGCTACAGTGTTGCTAAACTGGACATTACACTAAAAGATTTAAGAGCAAATGGAGGGCAGTGTTCTTGAATAATGACTGAGGTCTAAATGTACACTCTTTTCCACCAGCTCTTTACCACTTAAAGGCTGTTTCCTGGATGTGGAAATTTAGTCAAGGATGAGGCAGTGGTTTACTCTTAAAAATGACCCTGAAAGTAAGTGGCACAGCAGGTTTTGTCTACTCGAGGTTGCATTTACTTGACATTTATGGTGGTAGATCTCCCTCATGACCTTTAACAATGTTTTACCTGATGTTTCTGTGGTCATATTCTTCTGCAATATGAAACACCAGCATCAAGTTTGTAATGTTAAAAATCACAGAAAAAGAGGAATAACAACTCTAGTTTCACTCTCGCTCAAGACCGTTATTACCGGCCAACAAACCCCAAAGGCTTTTTGTTTTTTGAGCCACAATCTCAATGTGACTCTTTCAGTTCTTGAAATGACCGGCATCAATCAAACTCTGTCATGGGTCGCCATGCTTGTTTAGCTTTGTATTTTGACAGCAATCCCACATTGACCCCCTCCCTGAGTAAAGGTGATATCATGGTGTATCGAGTCTCCTACTGTGGTTTGTCTTAAGCACTTAAACCTTTTTGACTCTTGTGCTTTTGAATTTGTGAAAATTTAGGTTTTTTAGAGAGAAAGATCTTGTGGTTGTGTTTAGTATATGTTGCTGCACCTCTTGAACTTTGTTTCTTTGAGTTTGCACTTTGCAGCATATTGTCGTATTGTTCTTCATAATGGCTTCAGAAGACTTGAATTTTTTTTTGTCAAATGTGATGCGATCTGGGAAAACCCACCACATGGTTAAATTTGACATATTACAGGTTTTCCGATCATATTAAAGCTTGGTTCAAGCCCTTTCCAAATCTGTTTTTATTTCTTTTATAGTTTGTCTGTAACAAAAGTTATGGTTATCTGAAGTCGGCTGATCGATGTGATTTTCAGAAATGGAATTTTGAGAAAAACAGGTTTAAATAACTATCACGTCCTGCTAGCGGGACGACGGGCGCTCTTTTTTTATTGCCTTTTTTTCATATCACATATTTTAGTAATCATCATAGATTAGGTATCATTCGAAAGCTTACAAACTCAAAATTCATCCTGTGAAAACCGTTTTGAAATTGGGCGATTGAGAGGCGAGCAAGGTCTTTTAAACGAGCAGCTTCAGACTCTGTTGTTCTCTTGTGCTCCGCATCACATAACGCTGGATAAAAATAAATAAATAAAAACTTGCGTGCCGTTGTAGTTTACACAGGACTGGCGGGACCTTTATTCTGTTATGTGGTTTATTTTGATAGGAGAAACTGTCTTTGTAGTGTTAAGAGAAGGAGAACTAAATAGCCGTTGTTGTTGTTTTTTTGCACCTCAGCTCCGCGCGTGTTCTTAAAGAGAGACACGACTTTTCAGCTTGCCACTATAAATCGCTATTTTTCTGCACTAATCTAGTGAATTTTCACTAGATATACTCAGAGATGATAAACAAGATGTTATAGAATAATAATTTATTGAAAACCCAAATTTGACAATAAACTGACATTCAATCTATTTTTAGACTTTACTGAAAATGTACAAGCGCGACATCCGACGGGTTTTCCCAGATCGCATCACAAATATAGAAAAGTCGGTAACGCTTCCTTTTACAGTCCAGTTACCCATGTACATACTCAGTACTTATTTTAGTAATTACAATTACTGGGTAATAACTATGTACTAACCCTGAACCTACCCCTAAACCTACCCCTAACCCACGTACTTACCTTATATTAGCCAGTACTTTCTAGGTAAGTACACTGTAAGTACACTGTAAGTACTGTACTGTAAAAGGAAGCATTGCCGAAAAGTCATATCAACTACTTTTACAAAGCCAATAGGCTATATGCACGCATAAGTTCCGCATTTGACGCAAGGATGCTATTCCGTTTCCGGTTGGGGAGATTAAAGCAGAGGAGAACCGAGGAAAACGGGATTATGGCAGAGTCTTCAAAATGTACTGTCCTCCCGTCTTTGAAACGAAACTTTCATATGTTTAGATGTAATTTTATATATAGTTATGTTTATTTCATATAATTTTAAAAAGAAGCATAAACACAACGAGGGATGTCTGTTTTGTCTGTTTTTGTGACTAACGTTTCTTTAGTATAACCATGGAGTATAAAATTCAATATAAATTCTTGGTATTGCATTGGACTCTACGATCGGCGGAAGTTATCGAGCATCCTTAACCCTTCACCGGAAATACCGCCGTGCATAGAGCCCATTACAGTAGCTAGGTTTTTTGATGTTTAAACATTTTTTAAAGTAAATTTTATGGCATTTTGTAATGTTTTGCTTGTGAGGGCACCTCACACAGGTCTTTTTTAAAGAGGTTTGACTGTATACATGTGGATATTTTGAAATTTAAATTTTACCTCAGAAAATAACAAATCCTCGCATAGTGCTTTTGCATGTCTTTCAGTGTTTGCATCATGTCCCTTCAGTGTTTTCCTGACGGTGACACACACACACGGTTCACTGTGAGATAGTCAAGCCCTGCAGGTCTCAGGCTTATCAAAGCACAGCTCCAAACTCATATCACAGTTTCCACTGAGGATCTGGCTGCGAAAACAGATATCAGTGTTGGGAAAGCTACTTTGAAGCTGTGGAAGCTATTTGTAGCTAAAAGCTCATCATTTAAATACCATTAAAGCTAGTCCACACCAGAAACTACTAATATAAAGTATTTTTTACTGCTACTTACTACTTTTAGCCAGTGGTGGACGAAGGCAAATCAAGTATCCTACTTGAGTAAAAGTACAGATACCCTAATAAAATATTACTTCTTAAGTAAGGAGACAGAGTGATGGAAGCCAATCAGTATGGGGATGATTAGGAGGCCATGCTGATGGTCAAAGGCCAATGGGCAAATTTAGCCAGTATTCCAGGTAAGGGTGTAAAGATACATCGATATGGATCGATGCATCGACCAAACGTCTAACGATACGAGGCATCGATGCCACACGCAAAATATCGATTATGAGGTACCTTTATTTTAACAGTCTCTCCACGTCCTCCCGTAACATCCGCCATTTCCGCCAAAGCGCGTGTTTTCTTTTTCACACCATAACGTTACTGCCTGTCACTTGTTGTGTGTGTCGGATTGCGAATGAGATGCAGCAACAAAGTGGCTGTGGCAGCGAAAAGACAGACGCAGAAAATGTTGTGACTGCTGTCGGACGCAAATCGTGGGTTAGGAAACATTTTTTATTTTCCAAAACAGATGGTCAGGTAAATAAAACCCATGTTATGTGTGCATTGCCAGTGCCAGCTAAAATACTCAGGAAATAGGCTACTACAAACTTGTCAGCATTTTTTTTTTTTTTTTACAACTAGATCACCTCAGTTATTTGCACATGTTTGCACAAAATACTTTATTGACTGTTGCCAAAAGCTTGATTGATTTTATCAATCCCCCATCCATTATTTACTTTTCTTTCTTTCTTTCTTTTTTCAATTTTTGTTGTGTTGTTGTAAATGTCCCAAATTGGGAAAGAGGGTGCAATTTTCAAAGTGTTTAATTAAACATTAATGTTATATATCTTTTGGTTGCATTTGTGAGTTAATAAAAATGTAACTGGTTGTGTAAAGTGGCACAAAATATCTAAATATCGATTAATCGATCGATAAAGCCATGAATCGAATCGTAATCGAATCGTATCGAAGAATTTTTTGAAGTATCGGCAAAAATCGTATCGCTGGCTAAGAGAATCGACATCGAATCGTATCGTCCTAGGATTTTAAATGACCGCAGAATCTCGGTTTAACATCTCATCCGAAGGACGGTGCTTTTTGGCAGTATAGTGTCCACATCACAATACTGGGGCGTTAAGACCCACACAGACCACTGGCCTCACTAACACCACTTTCAGCACCAACCTGGTTTTCCCAGGAGTCTCCCATCCAGTACTGACCAGGCTCAACCCTGCCTAGCTTCAGTGGAGCTTTGGAACGAAGTGTAAAAGTTTCCATACAGATACTTGGGTACAAGTACTTGCTTTTGGCTCCCTAAGAATGCTGTAAACCTGTGTTTGTTTTGTGTTTATGTTGTGCGTGTGTGTTCGATTGACAGAGATGCAATCCGCAGCAGGAGCAGGAAAGCATTCCGTTTCCTCTTCCTATTCTCGATTAAGTGGACAGGAAGTGCTCTTTTTCTTTTTGACAGATGGTTACAAAGCTGACACAACAGGCTTTAAAAAAAGACAATGTTGATGTTGTCACTTTCTTTCCTTGAATTTGTCTTTTGTCAGTGGATATATGTAGGTCACCCCATATGATCTTATTATGCAGTCATTGTGATGGCTCTATTCAGGAAGGAAGAGGAAAACAGTGACCCTGTGATGTCACAAGATGGGTCTCCTTGGTGACGGCAGTGCACCGGATGTATCTGGTCCATGGCCTGTGTCACACAATCCTCACAGAATTGACAAGAACAATTTTTCAGTATTAAGAGTCACGGTTTTCCTCAATGGAACAGTCGGGAGAGTCAGAGTTGTAGTATTCAGATGTCTTCCTAAATAGTGCTTGCTCGGCTCTTGTGTAACATCAGCCAAGAGTGGCTTTTTGCCACTTTATCACATTTGCCTCCAAATTTGAGGGGTATGTGGTCCGTCATTAAGATTACGAGTAGTAATACAAGCCAGAAAAACCAAATGGAGAATGTGAAGGTTTCATGAAAATGGACTTTTGCTACAGCCATCCATTATTATGGACATTTTTTTTTGGACGCATTGAGACCCTTGCAGTCTGTTCCATTCCGTTGTGTTGCACTTCAGATAGGAAAAGGGGTGTCCATTCCTGGTCCTTGGGTGCCAATATTCTGCAGATATTAGCTCCTCCCAACCTACCCAGCCAATATTGCATGGTGGGGCCAATGTAGGCACAATATGGGCTTGAGGTATGGGCCCTACATGGGTTTGTCCATGGTTTCCATGTTGGCCCTATCTGAATTAGCCACAGTATGGGGCATAATTGTGTTTTTCCATGGCTTCCATGATGGCTGAAATGGAACCATGCCTCAAGCCCATATTGAGCCTACATTGGCCCCACCATGCAATGTTGGGTGAATACTGGCTTGGAAGTTTCTAATTTTGAAGAGAAGCTCCATTTGATGGCAACTGAAACAACATGGTTATTTTCGAAGTTATCTGGAATGCAACACAAGGTCGCAAGTTGGAACTTTAAACTAACCCTAACAATACGGCATTTTCTAAACTGAACTAGTGTCTGATATAGATTCATCCAATCATGAGTGGAGAATCCAGTGCAATTATACAGGGCTTCCTTAAGACCAATTAGTCGGCTAGTTGTAGAGACTGACTAGTGAATTTTGATAATTTTTTTTTTAATTCCGAGTTAGTTCGACTGTAGAATTCAATCATATCAGAAGTCAAGTCAATAAACTTGAATCGTTCTAAATTTTGTTGCAATGGTATCAGTTCTAGGTGTTACCAATAATCACCAACTCTCAAAGAAAATTAGGTCTATTTTTGTCTCATCCATTGCCATGGGTATCTCTGTCAATCATTGTGATTTCGGGTCCAATCTAGGGATGGGCGATATGGCCTAAAATCCATATTGCGATATACATTGCAGCCTCTTGCGATAACGATATATATCGCGATATATAAATTATAATAGAACAATTTCAGAACAGGTTAGATAGACCATAAGGAAAGTCAAACTGCTATGTAGGCTATTTGTTTTAAAAGAAACGTATGTAGTTTTGAGAACATTTATTATGCAAAACTGTAATTATACAACATAATGTTGCAGATGAATAAAATCCAAGTACACTAGCTGCAGAGACTTTAACAAAGAAAAAGCTTAAAAAGCAACTACATTTACTACATTTATGTTAAAATTGCAAACATTTTAAATTAAAGCATACACAATTGACAAAAACAGCTTACCATACCTTTTCTTTTGCATTTAAATCTTTTTTACAAGAAATATTGCGGTCACAAAGAACTTGTTTTTCCACCTCCACAAGAGACAAACATCCATTATTGTCGCGTTGTTGAGGTAACTTAACTGTGTAGTTTTCCTTGCTTTAATTACCCCGAGCTTAAAGTTAAAAAGAAAATGATTGAAAAATAGTAGTATAAATGCATTTAAGGAGAGATTACTATATTTTCATATCAATTCGTGTTCATTTTGACCGAGCCATGCGCTGTCACTTTAATTCAGCACGTGCAGCACAGACTCTGTGCTGAAACGATCTCAACGCATTGCCGCACCGCATCCGCGTGCAGGCCTGTTAACATGGGTACGGAAAAAATACACACCGCATATGCCGTATGAACCGCAAACGGAGTATGTGTGAAACAGGTGTTAGCCAGAACTGTTGCCCCTACAGAGTATAGTTTGCTGCTGTTCGTCGGACGGCTTAAATCCGAACCTAATCCAAATGGATGTTGCACCGGTCTTTTTCAACAGGTCCTCCGTTTCGCTTTCAGACGCATGTTTACTCAAGATGACGAATATGATGATGCGTTGCTGCCGGTTGCAGCTCGTGGCTCTAAATTTTTGCGGGAAAATTGCGTCAACATGCAATATCGCGATAGTGCAATAGAATTAAAATCTCTATCGTAGACCAATTTTATATCGTTTATATCGCATATCGTTTATATCGCCCATTACTAGTCCAATCCCACATTTAAATACCGTTGTCAGTTTCATTACTAGATAGTAGACTTTCGACTGTGGTATCCAACTGTATGGGACCGTCAACTCAGTGTCTTCGCTCCTATTGGGAGTTGCCACATCATCTCTTCATTTTCACAAACTTGTCTTGAACTGTTATAAATATTGTTGCAACAGTAGTAGTTAAAGGAGTTACTAATATTTACCAACTCTCTTTGAAAATTAATGACTTTTGATCACTTTTTGCAAATCAGTTTGAACACCCTTTTTCTAGTTTTCCTCCATATGGAGCGAAATTGTATTAAAGAGAGCTAATTTATTTTGTGTGGTCTTCAGAGGGCTTTGGGAGAAAATGTTGTGTGGTTAAGGTAGTTCGGGATCCACATGAGAGTTTCAACATGACGTTTTGCATATTTTGACTTAATTTGCATTAACTCATCTTTGATCACCAAAATGAGATATTTAAATGTTTTTTCCTTGAAAAATGCCTTAAAATAGCTTGAATGTAACTCTACACCCTTTCCTCATTTAGTATACGTGGTTCTATGAATATGCAAATTCGCCCCGCCTCCACTCACTCACGCCAGCTCAGAGATCCACTTGTTGACGTGATTGGTAGTTTGTGATGTCAGAAACACCAACGATTTAAAACCTTGTTTTTGAGACTGTCTTTGGTTCACTGCAGTTTTAACTGGTGTTGACTTATGAATTTGCACATGGTTTGGCTTAAAGTATATTAAAAACACCACATAGACATATAAACAACATTTAAAAGCTTGATTTTCACATTTTTCACCACAGGGGAACTTTAAAACAAAAGATTGACTGTATAAAAAAGCCTGAAAGTGCATGAAAAGGTCGCAGCCGCTTCCCCCACCCGTCCATCTGTGTGTTTGGGTGTGTGCAGTCATCACGCCTCACAGGACATCTATGTGTATCAGATCAGCTGCCCTGTCAGTGTTAGATGAACCTTAACCCTCCCATCTCCACGGCCATGTCCGTAAGTTACAAATCATGTTACATGAGGGTGTGACTGCAGATCACTGAAGAGATTCGCAATTTGGTGATTTCTGTGGATCATAAGATCGTTTTGTGTAAGGAACAACTGAAATCAGATTGAAATGATTCTTTAGAAATATTCTCCTTTTGTATTCCATGGAAAATTTACAAAAAAAACAGGCTTGGGAAAAACATGAGGATGAGTAAATAATGGCAAATTTGTCTTTTTTTTGATGAACAGATTTAACATCATTGCTTTTGTAGTGGTCAGTGGTCACACACATTTTTTTCTCTGAAATGGGTCTGCGTTTCATTAGAACTTCATAAATTCATAAGATAAATCAGTTATTCAAGCAAGTTAGGAAACACCCTTTGATGCAGTGATGGGCTGTTTTACATAAACCACATGCTGTTTGTTTAGAAATCTTGAGCGAAAGGTCGCCAGCACATCTGCTCCAACTATGAGATTGAAATGACCTTGTATCTCCGCCGAGTGTTTATATGATTTGTGCTTTGGCTATGTTTGCTACACACAGAGTTCCTCCTCAACATTGAGCTGGTCGTTCCCAGGGGATTCTGAGTCACTACATCAGATAACCGTCAGGCGAGTTAAAAGCAGGTTTTCCTCTGGTACACCGGCAGTGTTTCATTCATTGTGTCAGCATTGGACCATTAAACCCCGTTTCACTGTCAGCAAACAAAGCACACTAGTTAATGTAAAGCAGTCGATATGTATGCAATTTTTTATGAGTACTTTTTTCTTTTTTTGATCTTGTGTAAAATCTAAAACATTTAATATGAGACAAAGTTATTCATGCTTTTATATAAGATTTTGGTCCATAAATTCTAGCATGAACACAAATGAAACTGCTGGTTAACTTGCTTTTATTGGACTATAAGGCACATGTCACACTCTGGATTTTTCATATTAAAGTAATTAAGACAATAATTAGGACCATAGCCTCATTATGTCGTGCCATGTGAAAGCAGGGTGTGTGAATGAAAATCAGTTTGTTTTGGGGCAGAGAGGTTTGTATTGGCTGCTATTCAACAGAAAAGAGATTTTTCTCCATTCAAAAGTGCACAAGTGAATCACCTCAGTAATCACTGGCATGAATGTATTCATATTCTTAGGGGTTGTCAGTCAGGCAGTGGTCCTGAGGGGGTTTTATCATTTATTGAAGGGATTGGCGAAGACCATCTGTTCTGGCGATGAGCGAGCGCAGGGATACTCACACACTGAGATGGTTTACTGAACGCTCGTCTGCCCGTTATTCTGTCAAATATAGCTTGTCAGCCGTTCAAAGTGGACTTCCTCTTCTCTTTGATCACTCTTTTGAGTTCAGACCATATCTGACAACCACAGCTGGGCAATATCACATGTACACCTCATTTATACCTCAGAATTGCATGATATTGGGGAAAAAATGGCAGTACGATATTTTACGATTATATATTGTGAAATGAAAAAGACAGGAAGTTTCACCAGATGACTTGAATTGCTCTTTTTGGAAAGCATTATGAATTAGCTATAGAGTGATTGAGGTGATTTTGTTGGTAAGTGCATTTGCACTTTTTTAAAGTGCGAAATTCTTTTAGCGCTGAAAACTTGAAAAATTTGGGTGTTCATATTTAAGCTGAGAACCAATTCAAACCATTAAGTGAAACATGAAGCTTTAAAAAAAATCCACTTGAGTCCATAGGCCACATTCACACTGTTTTTGACCAATTCAATGACTTCTTTAAAATAATAATTATTAGGATTTTGATTTCAGTGTTATTATTATGGGATTATATTATTATTATTAAATATATTAAACATAAGACATTTTAAAGTAACACTAAGTAGTTTTTCAACCTTCATAATATATTTCCAAGACCCTTGTGATGGTACATCGACTTAAAATAAGTTAAATGACTCGTCTGCCATAGCCTGACGGGGTCTGTATCGCTTTTACTGGCACTATGTAACTTCGGGTTTCGGGTAGGAACCCGTGCACAAAAAAGAACTACAAACTCGACAGCTTTACGTCAAGCGCTACAATAGTCATTATTTCGTTTTTCTTCGTTTCTGATGTCGCAATACATCATCCTTTCATGAAATCATGTAACATACTCTACCTTGTCTGTGGACATCGTTCATTCTAAAGCCGGTGCTGGATAAACAGTGAGCGTGCGTGCGACGGTAGGCTAAATTATTTACGACAGCGGCAATGGACAATTTCGTTTCCAACCAGTAGAGCGACCGAAGAGGAAAAAATACTTAATGTTACTTTAATTCAAAATATTTTATTTAACTGTAAAATTACAATACTAAAAGGTTCTTAATTTTAAAACCGAAAGTCATCAAGCTTTTATTTTGACGGGTTGCTAGCAAATAAATAAATCCGCCGCTGTCGGTTTTTGAGTGAAGGAACTGGATGTTCATTTACACGCGTGTATCTCACAGCATTTCAGAACAACTTAATTCGCTGTAAATTAACCAAGACTCGGAAACACTGTATCATGAACTAGACGCGTGTAAATGTGCGGTATATATTTGCTGAAATTGCACTAAGCCATATTGCAATATTGCTTTTATTATGATATATTGTACAGCTATAGTTTTCCAGACTTGTATAATAATATTGCTCATAATTCATTAAGAACTCCAAACAGCCAATCAGATTGGAACTGTTCATTTTTAGCCAGCGCTTGACATTTTTGTACGCAATATGCATCAAGCAGCCAGCGAATGGACCGTGGCTAGCGTAATGTTGCTGTGGGCTACCAAAGTACTCCCCAAAAATCTCTGCACATTCCTCTCATAAACCCCATTAATGCTCAGGGTGACAAAAAGAGCCAAACTCTGTAGCGAGAGCCTGTGAAATTCAGAGCCGTCTGACAGAATCACACTAACAATCCAGTGTTGCGTAAGTGTCTCGTTTCCCACAAACGGAGTTTTTTAAAATAGCTGGGAGCTCACTGGTCTGCAATAAAACCCCAAATTTAAATGGGTTCCTTAGCCAAAATATGTCTGGAAGTGTGAAAACAGATGCTAAATGTTTCGGTTGCAACAGGACCGAGACTAGCTTGCTTGCATAAGTTGCAGAGCAGGAATCACCTCGCTTCAGGGGCCGCTAGCTGTCTGTAGGACAACACGGGCCAGACACAATTATGTAAGTACTGATGTTATCTAAGTGATCCTGAACTCCATCAGCACGGTGAATGAAGCGTGAACCAATTATTTGCATGTGGCGTAACAGGATTAAACTAATTTGAGTTTCTGAACATTAACTTTTAGATTCAGTTGGTTTCTAACTGTGAAACTATAAAGGTTCTTTATTAGCATTTATGGATGAAGAGTCTGTAACATCCGCAGAAACTTTATATTGCACGAAAGGTTCTTTATAGTGGAAAAGGGTTCCTTAGATATGTTTTTCATGCTAGGAACAAATGGTTCTTTTAAGAAATGCTCACTGAAAGGTTTTTTGGGGAAACAAAAATGGTTCTTCGGTTGCATCACTATGAAAACTCCTTTTTCCGAACCTTTATTTTTAAGAGTTTAGCATAATCGGACATGTAGAGTGAAATGACGCGTGGTCTTGCAACATGTACTACCCGCTGTGCGGTTGACCTAGCAGTGTTTAGACAGATGTGTTGGTACAGACGATAAAGATGGTTATCACATGCTGCGGAACTCCCCGAGGGCTCTAGACTGGGTCAATTTTGATGGGTTTTTCCCCTCATCTGAGCTCTTTGATGGAGGTCTGTCTGTCTCTCGGTATGTAAGGGGGCTCTATCATTTTTAAAGCATTTTTAAGACATTCTAAACCGAGTGGAAGGAAAATGTCACATTTATTTGCAGGTGCCAATCCATAAATATAGCAACATTTTGGCAAGAATTGAGAAGAATTGCAAAATGTTTTTTGGTGGTGTCAAGTAGTGTTGTCAAAAATACAGATATTTTAATATCGGTACTGAAATATCTAAAAAGCCATGTTTATTTAATTTGCCTGTTTTCTATTGTATTTATTGCTCTATCGTTTGCAATTTTTTGATTGTTCTAAAGCCTCTAAAAGCAAAATTACCCAACTGATCAAAAAATTATGATATAGGCTAATAATTATCTTTATGGCGGTATAGATGGCAGTTTTCCCCGTGGTATCGAAAATTGTATTGAATATCGATATTTTTCATGGTATCGTATCGAAGTTGGAAATTCTAGTATCGTGACAACACTAGTGGCAAGTTGTAAAGTAAATGTGCAGTAACATTTCTGCAAAGTTTTGTTGTCAAAAAAGGTCCATTGTCAAATATATTGTATAGCAATACTGTATGAAGCAAAACTCATGCAGAAGTTTGTTTTAAATCAAGCAGCTTTCAGCAAATTTACATGACCAACTTGAATCGGTTGTGGAAATTTTACCCTTGCGTTAAAGTTCCGGATTGTGTGGAAAATGGATTCCAATTGACATTACTGACAAACATTTGACGATTACGGTAAATACGACTCTGACTTAGCTTTAGCGGTATTGGTAGTATGAATAACCAATATTAAATAACCACCTGTTATTGTTATTAAAGTGCCATTGTCATAAACAATTCGGTCCACCCATTGAGTCTGTCCAATGTCCACAGTTTGTGTTGCCTGATCAAAGAAAACTGTATAATTGAACAGAATATAGGCTAAATAATTGTTCACACCAAGGACGATAACTAACGATAACTATTAAGTTTTTATAATCATTCTAATTCTCAGAATAGGGATGTCCACAGAACAACCATAATGATAACGACAAAGAGAAACGATATTAAAAAAAAGTCTTAACCAAGTGTGCAGCAGTCCTGAAAAGTGAAGCCAAACTAAAAAATGTATTTACATTTCAACAATTGTTTCCAAAGATGTTTTTGGTAGTTCTCATCACTCAGATGTTCAAGTGTTCGTTTTCCCAGTAACATTTTTACAGTCTATGTAAAAAATAAAAATAAAAACACTGACATGCCAATCAAAATCCACCAGACTTTAACTAGAACTACAGAACGGTTATAATAAAGCGAACGTTATTATGGTTGGTGTGGGCGAAGCTAATATTGTTATAGTTATTGTTCTTTGCGTAAACGGGCCTTAAGTTAGCAGGCTAATTGTTTAACGGAGTGCTAAGCTTGTACACTGAGAGATTACCTCGCTAAAAATACGCTAACTAAACAACCAAAAAAATCTAGAATGCGGTTATCCTTACCCTGTAATGAAATGGTGTAGACATTGTGAGATTCGTAGAAGAGGTGCGTTAAGCATGTGTGCAGGTATTATTATTTTTGCCTGGCCTACTCTCTATGTGTCTGCATTTATCGACTGAGAGGCTTGTCTAGGGAGTTGACTGTCTACGTTTTTTTAAATCTTTTGGCTCTCGTGTGCATTCCAAGCGTTTGAAGAGATAACAAGGTACGTCAGATCAGGGAGGAAGTGCACCTAGTTATTTGGAAGGCTTTGAGGGAAATCTACTGGTAGCTGATATTTTCTTTCCTTCTTCCAGCTGCAGCGTTCATCACTTTGTATGATTGTTGTGTGTTTATGTTTGTTTATTTCAGGTGACCGAGCAGCGTGAACGCTAACAGGCGGTGTGATCTCAGGCTCCCAGCAGGTGAGTCTAAATAAAGCTCATTCCCACAGCGAGTCCTTCAATTGAACCTTGACTCGCAGCACCTTTTCATTCAACGCACAGCGAGACGTTCCCTCAGGGTACGACCTTTGCTTGAGTCTAGAGATGCTTTTAGATCGGAATGTTTTCAGAGGCTAAAAGTGAATATGCTGCAATGTTTTGAAATGTTTACTTAGGCTGATGCATATGCATCAATGCATCAGCCTATCAAATATGCATTATAATCTGTCCAACACAATCTCACAGCAGTTCGTAACTTTTTTATATTGTGCCTAATTGACCCTTCGCAAAGACCCGCCCTCCTTAGTTACTGTCGCTATGTTCGACAAGCTACGCCGCTCTCACGCTCTCACCATGTTCTCACGCAGTGAAAAATACATCGCGGAGCAGAGAGGAGACTGACAACACGCGGACAGACAGATCAGACCAGGTTACTTTTCGGTTACTTTTGATATTAAACATATTAAACAAAGTCTCAGCTTTCAAATGTGGTCATTTTTTGAAAGAAATTTAAACAATAAATACCATTTTGTGGCTCTTTAATGTGCCGTGACAGATCGCTGTAGAGCATCCGTTAAAGCTGCTCGTGATCCGATCATCTCTTCCTTCTAGTTCATTTATAGCATCAAATAAACATGAACGAACATAAGAAGTAATGTTGTTTTAACCGCGGAAAGGCGTCAGTATATTCATTTTACCAAGTTCAAATCCTCCCATGTTAATCTACTAACTCTACTGGCTGCTTTTTCGGACAAAATGGCGGATGGCGAAGTATGATTGGTTTGAACACCTGTCAATCAAGCTCCACGCGAAGGGTCAATTGATGACTAATTTGTATGAATTCATACGATCCGTTTAAACCAGTGACGGGTACGTTTTGGGGAGAGGTTGGCGGTGGTCATGGTCCTTCTTAATGAGTTACTTTTACATTTTCGCATGTTTTTCATACAAAATTGCCACTTCGTAGAATAGTTAAATTTTTTCTTGAGATCGGATTGGTCTGTGAAATATAAAAAGTAGTGTTAATTGATAGTGTTTTTTTAATGGCCTTAGCCATTATCAATGTCTTTGTTTCAAAATAAATGGAAGTGAAATTAATTTTATTTAAATAAAATAATATATATAGTCAAAATTTACCACAAATATGAAAGCAGAAATGTATCCGTCAACTAAATTGTCAATAGATTTTAAAGGTCAACATTTTTTGGGTATTGGCTTTTTTTACCACAATAATGTTAGCAAAATGGCTGATAATCTCAAAATGGTAAAATATTGGCTAGTATATTGGTCCATGACTTGTCAATATTGATATCAATTATTTACACATCTTGTTACTTATTACTTTGAATGTTTTCTGAAAGTTTAGAACTTAAAATATTGCGGAAAGTTGTACCGTTTTTGTAGACGTTTGTAAAAGCTAACTGGAATGGACATTGATGCCTGTAGTTTTTTTAAACCCCTTCAAACCTGTAAAACTTTCATTCATCTACAGAACACAAATGAAGATCTATTTAATGAAATTCGAGAGCTTTATGTCCCTCCATTGGGGACAATGCAATTTACACATTTAAAGTCAAGAACGATAGAAAAGACATCATTAAAGTAACCCATGTGACTGCAGTGGTTTAAACTCAATTTTATGAACCGACGTGAGTGCTTTGTTTGCACAAAAAAAACATAATTTACAACTATATTGGTAACGCTTCCTTTTACAGTCCAGTTACCCATGTAAATACTATGTACTTATTTTAGTAACTACAATTGCTGGGTAATAACTAGTACTAACACTGAACCTACCCTAAACCTACCCCTGTTCCATGTACTTACCTAATATTAGCCAGTACTTTCTAGGTAAGTACACTGTAAGTACACTGTAAGTACTGTACTGTAAAAGGAAGCGTTACCACTATATTTACAAAATAATACCACTACCTACTGGATTCTGGTCAATATTTTCATAAAGTGGTAAATTATGTTTTTTGCAAACAAAGCACTCGTGTGACTTCATAAAAGTGAGGTTAAACCACTGGAGTTGCATGGATTCCTTTAATCATGTCTTTCCGTTCTGGACATTGAATGTGTAAATTGCATTGCTGTCTATGGAGGGACAGAAAGCTCTCAGATATCATCAAAAATACCTTCATTTGTGTTCTGAAGATGAAGGAAAGACTTACGGGTTTGGAACAACATGAGGGTGAGTCAGCCGTTTCCACATTAAGCACATTTTTGTCGTGTTGTCTGTGTTGTTGTGCTCATTTTATATAACTAATCAAACACCTTGTGCATCATCTAGCTACAGCTCCAAATTCAGTTCTCAGTTCTCACGCAAGCTTGCATGACTTTTCAGAGACAGAGGACAACATTGGCCATAACTGACGGCTTGCTCGATTCATAGAATTATTACATTTTGTGTCAGTTTAAAACTCTGTCAGCTTTGATTACGTTAGTCCCAGACCAAGCAAGGCTGTTTCTGTGAAAATGAGCACTTGTGTGGATGGTTGATCAAGTGTCGTTTTGGGCCTTTTTTTTGTTTTTTGAGTAAATGACATGGATGTAGTCACGAAGACCTGGCGATAAGTTTTACAGTCCTGGAGCAGGACTCGCTGACGGCTGTAATGACCGCAAAACCAAAACGGGCAGTTTACAAGCTCCCCTCCCTGTCGCAGTCTCTCTCTTTTTCTTGTGATTAATTTAACATCTCTGCAGTTCTTCCCGCTCCTTCGGCCGCTGAGAGAGAGAGAGTGATGACGGCGCGTCCCTGAGCATTAGTGTGCTTTACGGACTGTTGGGAGAGCCCTCAGAAACGACGTTTAAAACGCTTGAATTGCACTTCCTGAGTGATTTCTGACGTCTGGGAAATGTTACTGAGGCCCTGTAGATTAACTAGTTAGGTTTGCTGGGCTTTAGTGGCATAAAATATAGGCCTAAATGTAGACAGTTGACTTGAAGCGAAGGCAATGTGTTTTTTTTAGTGTCCATAAATCTCTTCTTGGGGTCAATAACTTAATTTGAAGTGTTGTTTCTGCTCTTTCTGATTCTTGGACTCTTGTTACAATGATGTTGCAATTCTGGGGCGTTTGAGGACACAGACTGGGAATGCTGGGAAAACGAACAAAGCTCTGTTCAAAGTAGACTCCACTATGTATGAAAACGTTTATTCATGATGTGCATGTTCAGCACACAAATGAGTCTGGAGGACATGCTAAATGTTTTTCGCTTGTTTTAATCGGTAATCACACATCCCTCATCAGCTCATTATAGTATTACTGTTGTTGTTGTTGTTTTAAGTCAAAGATTTTCCATCATTTCAAATGGTTTTAGGCACCACAAATGATTTATGTTTAATAATTGAATACCTTTATTCTTATTTTTCAGCTATAAATATAAAATAAATATTCACTCAAAACGATAAATGCCAAAATGTGTCAAGAACTTTAGAGAAATTGATTAATTAAATGAAGAACTAAAAAAAAGTCTACATGGATACATTGTTTAGTTTTACAATTTGCTAATAAAAATGACTAAAAATCAAATCAAATTAATTACTAAAAATATAGAAGCTAACTGGAAATGCAGTATTAAGTTTATTAATCACCAAATTAGAATTAATTGTTGATAGTTATTTATACACACAAAAAATACTTTTTTTAATGGTTGGATTAAAATGTGTTTGTCAGAAATCACTTTTTATTTTTATTTGTTTTATTCATTTTCCATTGTTTCTGTATGTTTGGTATTTTTTTTCTTTACTTTAGTCATCTGTGATCAATTCCACACTACGTGCGTAATAATCTGTCGCTGAGGTCTTAGTCTCAGTTTACTTGCTGAATGTGATTTTTGGCTAAACCCACATAATGCGACAGCTCTAATCAGGGTTACTGGTAAAGTGGATTTGGACTGTGTTGTTATCATAATCCCATAAATCATACTTCATTGTAAGCAAGGTGGATTTTGATGCGAAAAAGCACGACGAGGCGCGGCTTTGGATGATCCGTTCAGTGGGCAATCGTTTATAAAGTCCAAATAACTCCGTCTTATTTTCTCTCTCTGCCTCAATTTGACATGTCTTATATCTTAATGAAAGGTGACTAACGTCTCGGGAGCAGTCCATCAATTCACAGGAGTTTTGCATCTTCGAACGACAAACAAACAGCGATTTCTGTCTGCAAACCCCTTTAAGCAAACACATGAGTCTCTCGGCCGCTCTCTGCTGCCTCATTCTCTGGCTGGACTGCAGAAAACGTCCCAAATGACTCCTCAAGCCTACACTTTCCTCCCTAGCCCCTCTTTCTGTCTCTTTGGCTCTTTTTCACTGCACACGCATCTACAAAACCCCTCTGAGCACTGATATCCCTCCCCACCTCCGTTATGATGTCATTTGTGCAAGAGTTTGGGAGTTTAAACAGACACTTGCGGGATATATGAGTGTTTTACCATGCTGCTATATGCAGTAACTTCACATTATGTCCAAACTGAGCTAAGTTGCGACTTGAATCCTTTGTACTCATAATTTGGATTTGGAAAGCGCATAACTTAGCTACATATTTATATACAAGTATAAGGATGACCTTGGAAAATTTTGGTATGGTAAGATTACAATTTTGGTATTTTTGGCAGGGCTGGAACTTTACCTTCTGTAAATGAGCACATACTGTTTTTGTACAGTTTAGCAACTCTAAGCTAATTATAGTCACCTGAGTCTAACCCTATCACTAAAAGATTATGTACTTAATAACTGAAGAACGAGCTGGTGTGAGGTCATTCTGAACGAAATCAGGCCAAAACGAAGTGTAAAGTTTGTTTCTGGCGTTCAAAAACCGATTCCCTAGCGAACTTGGTTCACGCTGGCTGGGAAACACTTTCGAACTACCATTGGACCGTGGCGATTATGTAATAGCTGGGTGTGGCTCTGAGGCTCCGCCTTATTTGACGTGGAAATCTTCTCCTGTTCAGTCCGTTGAGGTCAAATGCGGATAAAACTTGAACACACTGGAGAGCAGCCGCTATATAGGAGAAATTGAAGTTTTAATCCTAATCGAAAGTGACAGTTTTCTCATGTTTAATACTGTTAAGCTACTTTATTTAAAGCAATCTATTATATGAAGTGCCCTGTAAATAAACGTGACGTGACTTTACTGGAGTGTCGAATTGGAGCTTGTGCAAACATATCCATATCGCTATGATCTGGTGCTTTCTAAACTACTGTTTTCTTTTCTTTTTTTTTATTAAGAGGGAAGTGCGCAGTGCATTTTTACATATTCATCTTCATCGAATGTACCGCACAAAACTTCTGAGGCAGCGATAGAGCAAGCTTTGGCGAAAACTAAGGAAATATTTACTGCAATGTTAATTTCTTGCTGGAAATTACATCAAAAGTGGAAAAAGTTGGTCAAAAACGCACACAACCTGAACACCAACTTCAACTTTCAGACGCAGTTATTTGAATTATATTTTTATTTGAACTGTTGCCGAATGTGGATTGTGGGATATCAAAGGCAGTGAAGGATAAATCTGCTGCCTTTAAAACTCGATCAGATGAAGGCGTCTCAGGAAGCTAACATTGGATTCGGATTGGCCTTCCTACCTGGAATACGTTTTCCGAAGGCAGCATTTTTAAGTTTTTGGACACAGCCATAGCCATTTAAAGTATACTCCATTTGAACACGGGCACTAGAGCACACTAGAAAGCTTCATCTTTGTCCAGTGTTTGTGCTGTTTCTGTCAATTATTTCTGTTTTTGACTGTAACGGTCAATAAAATGTCTTCGACCTCTTTTAGAGTTGCATGTATCTCTCTTAACCCCTCACACAAGTGCTTGTCATTGCGTGCGTCTATTGTTGTTTTTTCTCCAGTACTTAGTTGTTTTACTGTTTCTTGAAGAAACAGCCAGTGTTGCCAACTTTTGGACCAACTATTTAGTGCAAAAAAACTTGTCACCTTGAAATCACAATTGTAATATTGCAGTATGTATTATACATTATTTGTCCGTGCACCATCATTTAAAAAAAAAAAACTCAATAAAACTTCCCCTTCCTCTTTCAGCGACATCTCTCTTGACTTGTTTATTGGCGCGAGGGCGGTGCAACCTGTCACTCACATCAGATCCACTAATAGCAAACCACAATACAACCAATTCCCAATGGACAAAATCAGGTCCCACCCTGTATTTTTCTTGTTCGAGAAGCCGTTTCACTCTGATATATAATATGGAAGAAAAGACTATCACAACTTCCGTTTCCGACTTAATGTAGACAGCCAGGAAGTCTAGCTTTTGGAACGGAGGCCTTGTCTTACATGGATAGATGATATTGTAAAGCTGTTGATTTCTCTGCTCTGTGGTCTTGTAATGTAATAAGATCCTGACTGCATAAAAGGACTCACTCCCACTCCATACAGTCTGTCGAGTGACTTCACTGCTCTAGAATGCCGAAAACACAGTTCAAACTCAGACACTCAGTATTGAGGGTGGGATTATTGTGTGTGTGTGTGATTATCCAGTTGGGTGTTTTCCTCACAGGCGGCAGCTGAGTTAACCATGATGGCTCATGGATCTGCACTGCACCGTTGCTCTGCTGCATGTAATTGCATGTACAGTATGTTTGCGTCTGTGTCTGTATTTACCGAAGGCAACTTCAAAGGGGCCTTGTGGCAGTAAACCAAAGGTTGTTGCGCACTTACTGGAATCGTTGCTGAAAAAAACAGCAAGATTATGTTTGTCCGAGAATCTGAAGTGATAGCAGTGATCGACCATGAAAACATTAATTGCATGACTTGACGTCAAAACATGAATTTTTGAGAAGATTAAAGCCCTGATATACTCACGGCGAACTTCTTTTTCGTTATTTGTTTAGGGGTAATGCGAAGTTCGAAATATGTGAGCAGAAATATACTGTTATTGAACATCTAACGTCGCCCACACTGCTGAACGTAGCATTTAGATGAATATGTAAAAAAAAAAAAAAACAGCAAGCATTTTTCCTAATAAAGCATAAGAAAAGCATCTGATCATAGCGATGTGGATGTTTGCACGAGCTCTGCAATTCAGCACTCTAGCGAAGTCACGTTTATATATAGCATTTCAGATTCCTTAAAATCAAGCAGCTTTACCGTATTAAACATGAAATACAGTGTCACTGTCTCATTTCATTAGAACTTAATTTTCTACTATAAAGCAGATCCTCCAGTGTGTCCATGTTTTCACTCACGGACGTCTGATCGCAACGCACTCGTGGGGAGAAATGAATAAACTGGAAAAGAATTCCAATTGAAAGGCGGAGATTTAGCGCGCACTTACATATTACTGTCACGTTTTGATGTGTTCTGTTATTGTTTTGAGATCTTGTTTCCCCCTGTCTTTGTGGTTTTTGGTTTAGTCCTGTTAAGTTTTCCCGCTCCTCGTTTGTGTTCAGTTTTATCACCTGTGTTCAGTTAATCATCCTATCATTTCAAGTGTATTTAAGCCCTGTGTTTTCTCCCAGTGTTTGTCGATCGTCGTCCTCGTATGGTTGTGTGTCTTCTGATTTCCTGGAGTTCTGTTCCTGTTTAAGTTTGGAAAGTTTTCATTTTGTTATTAAAACATTTATATTGAAGCTTTCGTGTCCTCGTCTTCAGCACCTGCACAAACCCTGACAGAACGATCGACCTTTAAAAAGCAAAAATGGGTAGAAGGAGGAAAAAAGAGGTGAGCCCCTTCAAAACCCAATCCTTTTCCAAGAGGAGCGCTCACTCGAGGAATACGCTGGTCTATACCTTGAGTTCTATGATGACGTGACTCAGGATGAGGAGGAACTGAAACAGAGTTTCTGGGGTGGTCTGAGGGACCCGTTATCCCAGATAATTCTTGTGAAGGACCTCCATCTATCCTTCCTGGAGTTCGTGGATCACACGCTGTGGGCGTGTGGATCCAACTACGTCGTGGAGGATCTCCCACTCCAACCCGTTCCACACCAAGTAGAGCCTGAGCCCGTCGCATGCCCGCCAGAGCCTGAGCCCATCACCTGCACGCCAACGCCTGAGCCCATCACCTGCACGCTCACACCAGAGCCCATCGTCTGCCCACCAGAGCCTGCACACCGCATCAGCCCTGCCGCCAGATCGGTCCCTGGACTTCCCCGGCTGATATCCGGTATGACTGATCCCCCACTGATGTCAGTGCGATTAGCCAGGAGGATGGCTGCCGAGGCTGGGGTTCACGTTAACCACATCCAGCCAGATCCTGAGCCCGTCGCCTGCCCGCCAGAGCCTGAGCCCGTCACCTGCCCGCCAGAGCCTGAGCCCGTCGCCTGCCCGCCAGAGCCTGAGCCTGTCGCCTGCCCGCCAGAACCTGAGCCCAGCCCCAAGCTCCCCGAAATGCTGGTTCCGTCCAGTTCCGAGTCCCCTGATGTGCTGGTCCCGTCCAGTTCCGAGTCCCCTGATGTGCTGGCCCCGTCCAGTTCCGAGTCCCATGAAGCGGCAGAGCCAGAGCCCGTTGACCCAGAGCCAGAGCCCGTTGACCCAGAGCCAGAGCCCGTTGACCCAGCGCCAGAGCCAGAGCCCGTTGACCCAGCGCCAGAGCCAGAGCCCGTTGACCCAGCGCCAGAGCCAGAGCCCGTTGACCCAGCGCCAGACCCAGAGCCCGTTGACCCAGACCCAGAGCCCGTTGACCCAGACCCAGAGCCCGTTGACCCAGAACCCGTTGACCCAGCGCCCGTTGATGTCAAGTCAGTTCCCGATCATGAGCCTGTCCTCCCCAAGAAAATTTTGGGGGGGCGCCATACGCCTTCGCCGTGGCCGGCCAAAGATCCACGGAGGCCCGAAAAGATAACACCGCCATGGCCACCTGAAGGGTCTATACCGCCATGGCCACCCGAAGGGTCTTCACCGCCGTGGCCACCTGAAGGGTCTGCACCGCCATGGCCACCTGAAGGGTCTGCACCGCCATGGCCACCTGAAGGGTCTGCACCGCCATGGCCACCTGAAGGGTCTGCACCGCCATGGCCACCTGAAGGGTCTTCACCACCACGGCCACCAGAAGGGTCTTCACCGCCGTGGCCACCTGAAGAGCCAGCACCGCCCTGGACGCCCGAGGGTCCCACAGCTCCGCCTTGGACGCCCGAGGGTCACACAGCACCGCCCTGGACGCCCGAGGGTCCCACAGCTCCGCCTTGGCCACGCCCACAGCCTGCACCGTCGTGGCCACGCCCACAGCCTGCACCGTCGTGCCCACGCCCACAGCCTGCACCGCCGTGGCCACGCCCACAGCCTGCTCCGCCCTGGAGGCTTCCTGGACCTGCACCATGCCCTCGTCAGCCTCCAGGGCGCCCACCCTCCCACCCCTTTGGATGTTATACGGCGCGAGGACGCGCCTTCGGGGAGGGGGGAGGTACTGTCACGTTTTGATGTGTTCTGTTATTGTTTTGAGATCTTGTTTCCCCCTGTCTTTGTGGTTTTTGGTTTAGTCCTGTTAAGTTTTCCCGCTCCTCGTTTGTGTTCAGTTTTATCACCTGTGTTCAGTTAATCATCCTATCATTTCAAGTGTATTTAAGCCCTGTGTTTTCTCCCAGTGTTTGTCGATCGTCGTCCTCGTATGGTTGTGTGTCTTCTGATTTCCTGGAGTTCTGTTCCTGTTTAAGTTTGGAAAGTTTTCATTTTGTTATTAAAACATTTATATTGAAGCTTTCGTGTCCTCGTCTTCAGCACCTGCACAAACCCTGACAATTACGTAATCGCCATGGACCAATAGTAGAACAAAGGAGTTTACCGGCCGAAGCAAACTTTTCCGGAACTCCAAACGGAGTTCGTTTTAGACTGATTTTATTCGAAATGACGTCAGATCAGTTCGTTCTTTGACTTCTTGTGTATAAAGGCCCCGATATACTTCAATTGAAGGTCTTTGTCATTTTGTGATCATATCTTATCGGATAAAAGTAATTTTGGCATTTCCATCCAGCATGTTTTTTGTGTTTTTATTTATTTTTTTACTTTTTCAATGCGATATCCCAAAAATATAGGTAGGTAGAAACATTTATCTATAAAAAGGCCCAGTTTACCGCCATCATAGTTCTGGTTTGCCATCTAACATGTTCCTCAATACAATTTTGAGATCTCGTCCAGTACTGCAAATGAACCTTTGCCTTTAGCAGCTGAAATGAGCTACTCTATTCTTTTTCGTGTTTTTCTCAGTTATAATTGGGTTTGTCTCACAATGTCCCTTCCCTGCCTGATCTGATTTGTTATGTGTCCCCAATCAACAGACACATTGTGCTGCCTGTTGATCTAGTGTGCAGTGATGCATTTGGCTTCCCTGGCTGGGCAACCAGGGCAGATAGGCACTCAAAGGACTGTTTTATTGGTGCTCCCTCTCTCGGTCACTTTCTTGATTGTTTGGGGTTGCCAGAGGAGGGTCAAAGCAACTTGCTCCCAACCAATAAAACTTTGGTAAATGACCATCACCTTGTTTGTACTTTGAGCGTTTTGCAACAGCCTTCACATCACAATGAGCAGGGCTTGACATTAAATTTTTTGCTCACAAGCCAGTGTGGCTAGTGTTTTTTAAAGTTACTAGCCACTCAGCATTTTCATTGGCCACGATTTTGATATTGATACCATGGGGAAAAACTGCCATAAAGATATTTTTCATATCTCATAATTTGGCAGCTGGCATATTAGGCTGCTGTCCCTTTAAGACCTGACACACGGATCCATTATACTCTTATACATGCGTTTTCTTTCTCAACTGTTTACGTTCACTTTAAATGTAACTGACTGTTTATATTAATACATGACTTTTTGACATTTATTTTGTGTGTATTTCACAATAAGTATAGAAGAAGAACTCCATTAGTACTGAGAGGTGGCTTTATGTCCATGCATTTTGAGTGCGAGCAGAAAATCTGCGGGAATTAATGAAATTATGCTCCATACGCGCAATCCCATACTGAAATTCAAGCCCTGTAACACCAACAATATTAATCCGGAGCATTTCAGATATTTCAGTATTGATATGTATCGAAAAAATTTATATTTTTGACAAAACTACATTGCACTTAGTTTATTATTTCAGATGCCTTTTTTAAAATACTCACTTTATATTATAATTCAACCCGCCAAGGTGGTGGCTAGTAGGATTGACTGCTTTACACACCACTGCTGAAATCATTTGTCGGGTTGATGGGTCTTATTGTCAATCCCTGACAATGATGCATATTAATTATCTTAGATCTCAAACGCAGTGTGTTTTTACACATTTTCAGTCAACATCCGTGTCTTGGCACAGGAAATCTAAATGACCATCGACTGGGTCCAGCATTTCAGACTCGTCGGCCCTGTTGAAAAATACTGTTTATCTAACATTAACCATAAATCCATCAAAGAAACAGAAAAAGGTTTGCAAATATGATTCTCTTCCAATAATAGAGGTCTAATAGACGCTTCTAGGGAAATTAAGCATAGGCGGCTTCACAATCATACGTTTTAAAAGCTCAGTTTTTTAGATGCCCGTAAACATACTTTTTTTTTTAGTAGCTTGAATCCTGAATTTACTCAATACTTAGTTTAAAGGGGTGATGAACTGAGAAATCAAATTTCCCTTGAGCTTTTGACATCTAAGAGGTCATCATATTATAAGAATATCCTGTAAGTTTCAGAACTGAAAACGTCCTTGTTAGTCCAATAAATGCTTTTATTGACACCAGCCTCAGCAAACGACTCGTTTTTGAAAGTGGGGAACTATGACGTCAAAGAGGATAAAACACCACCCCCGCAGAAGAAGATCAACGCCTACTTCAACACGGCCGGTTTAGCCCCGCCCACCGATTCGCGCACGCATAGCTAAATAACATAGGCCTACCTCGCCGCCCCCCAGTTGGAGAAGTTCGCAGAGCTTCAGTCGCAGAGCTCAAGTCCAAAGTCCGTCGCCGTTCGCGGAGCTCAAGTCCAAAGTCCGTCGCCCTTCGCGGAGCTTCAGTCGCGGAGCTCAAGTCCAAAGTCCCTGCATAAGCTTCCTCTGGAGTGCATGGAAAACTTTATTTTTCATGACGTTCCACTCCAGCTGATGAGGTAAAGCATTGTCCGTCTGTTCGCTTCATTTCACTGAGGATTGTTTTGTAAACAAGACTGGATTTGCAGACCGATTAAGAGTAAAGAACGGTGCTGTGCCGTCTATATTGGATCTGACAGGAATGGTGTACACACGGACTCTGGGTCGAACATGTATGGGCGAATCATTCCGGTTGCCATTTTACAACATTGTAAGTTTTCAAAACAATTTCCCCCAAGTGCATCGACGGCGGGTGAGTTGAAACTCATTATAATATGCAAAAATGTTATCCACTCATAGCAGTGGGCGTTTACTTCCAAGTCTTCAGTGCGAGACGCCCATAAAAACGAATCGGTTACCTAACGTAACCTCGGTTCTCTCTAGATGAGGGAACGAGTATTGCGTAAGCTAGCTTACGCTACGGGAAAGATTCCATCTTTCTGAGAAATTGAAGCCAAAAAATTATCCTATAATTTTGTATCCATTGTCAACGCAGTTCAGCTGCAGCAGACCATGAGAAGGCTAGCTAGCCGCTCATTGGTTCGCTCACGGAGAACTGCTTAAGCCTATGAGGGAGCGCGGATGAACCCGCGACCAATGAGAGTCTGACTCGCTCTCCCTACGTCACCGCCCCCGAAGCGGGCGTGGACGAGGCTATAAATACCCCGAATAGGCTGAATAAATCTGGTTTTTTCAATTCTGAAGCGAACATCGCCCGTAGCACAAGCACGGCCAGGAACGCAATACTCGTTCCCTCATCTAGAGAGAACCGAGGTTACGTTAGGTAACCGATTCGTTCTCTTACGAGAGGTTCTCTCGTATTGCGTAAGCTAGCTTACGCTACGGGAAACCCATGGTCAACGCCGTGCGTGCTAAGCATCCACTATTAGTCCCGCGGGGCATCCCGGGGAACACCGAAAGTGGGAATGAATATATGTATCAGTGACAAGCGGCCAGCGGAGCGGGCCGGTGATTGTGTAGTACATAAGCACATAAAAGAGAGGGACAGAACGAACTCGGTCTGTGTGAATTAACCCCCTATAGTGCAGCTCAACCAGAAGAGCTGAAACATACTAGACTGCTAGTAGTTTAGCCTGCAAAGCGGGTACTTCCAGATTGTAAAATCTGACAAAGGTGGAGGGGGAAGCCCATCCCGCTGCCACGCAAATGTCGTGAATGGAAATCCCACTGGACCATGCCCACGATGAGGCCATGCCTCTAGTGGAATGAGCCCTGATGCCCAAAGGGCATGGCAGGTCTTTCGATGCGTATGCTGCTGCAATGGCATCAACAATCCATCTGGATAGGGACTGTTTCGAGGCGGCCAACCCCCTGGTGCGCCCGCCGAACGAAACAAAAAGCTGCTCGGATCGTCTGACCGGAGCTGTGCGAGTGACATATAATCTCAGAGCCCTGACCGGGCATAGGAGATTAGAATCCGATTCGCTATCGGAAGCAGGCAGCGCCGATAGGGATATAACTTGTGCCCTGAACGGGGTGCCAATCGCCTTGGGAACATAGCCATGCCTAGGTTTGAGAACGACTAATGAGTCATTAGGTCCAAACTCAAGACAGGACGCGCTGGTGGACAGCGCGTGTAGGTCTCCCACCCGTTTTACTGACGCGAGCGCGAGTAGAAAAACGGTCTTTAGCGACAGGTACTTTAGGTCCACGGTTTTTAACGGTTCGAATGGGGGAGCTTTCATAGCATCAAGAACTATGGAAAGGTCCCAAATCGGCACCGAAGGGGGGCGCGGGGGATTTATCCTTCTAGCTCCCCTGAGGAAGCGGACTACCAGCCCGTCTTTGCCCAGTGACTGGCCGCGTCGGGGTTCAGCAAACGCCGCGACGGCTGCCACATATACCTTGAGAGTGGACGGGGATCTGCCCTTGTCCAGCATCTCTTGGAGAAAATTTAGTAAGGAGGGAACCTCGCATAACCGCGGGTCCAGACCCCTATCTGTGCACCACTTCGAGAACACAGACCATTTTGACGCATAGAGCCTTCTGGTAGAAGCCGCTCTAGCCTGTATGATCGTGTTAATCACTCCCTCTGGCAAAGCAATGGGTAGTTGTTGATCACCCACGCGTGAAGCGCCCAGCGCTCTGGGTGGGGATGCCAGATCGAGCCGCGAGCTTGAGAGAGGAGATCTGCTCTGACTGGAATGGGCCACGGCGCTGTCTGAGACAGCTGCGTGAGCTCCGGAAACCAAGTCTGACCCTCCCAGCGCGGGGCTATGAGGAGCACCGAGTGCTGCGCTTCTCTGATTCTCTGAAGCACCTGTGGTAACAGAGAGACCGGAGGGAAGGCATAAAGCGGGCGGCTGGGCCAGGTTTGGGCTAGCGCGTCCTCGCTCCTTGAGAAAAATATTGGGCAGTGGGTGTTCTCCGCCGAGGCAAAGAGGTCCACCTCTGCTCTGCCGAATAGACGCCACAGTTTCTGGACTGTAAGAGGATGCAGGGACCATTCCCCGGGGGGAATGGGGTTCCTGGACAGGCTGTCTGGACCGTCGTTCAGCTGTCCCGGCACGTGCGTCGCTCTGAGCGAGAGCAGGTGACACTGAGACCAAACTAGAATGCGCTCTGTCAGCCGGAAAAGATTCCTGGATCTGACTCCGCCCTGACGGTTTAGATAGGAGACCACGGACATATTGTCCGAACGGATCAGCACATGATGGCCCTGAATGCGCGGGAGAAACCGCCTGAGCGCGTTCTCGACCGCCAACATCTCCAGACAGTTTATGTGTAGGAGGCTCTCTTGAGCTGACCAAGGGCCGAAGGCCGGTGAGCCCTCGCAGACCGCCCCCCACCCCGTGTTGGAGGAGTCTGTCGAGATGACTCTTCGGCATGAAACAGTCCCCATGGAGACGCCGCGCTGAAACCATTCTGCCACTAACCATGGCTGCAGAGCTGTAATACAGGTCTGCGTTACCCTTATCAGCTGGTGGCCCGAGGTCCACGCTCGGTGAGACACACGGCTCTTCAACCAGAGCTGAAGCGGGCGCATGCGCAGTAACCCCAGCTGGAGCACCGCAGAGGCTGAGGCCATACAACCCAACGCTCTCTGAAAAGTTTTCAAAGGCGTGAGTCTGTTCATCTGAAAAGATGCGGCGAGGCGCTGCACACGGTGCGCGCGCTGCGTCGATAGACGCGCCGTCATCGTGACCGAGTCCAGCTCTATACCCAAGAAGGAGATAGTCTGACTGGGTTGTAGTACGCTCTTTGTCCAGTTGACAGAGAGGCCCAAAGCTTTCAGATGGTCGAGGAGAACTGTACGATGAGACAGTAATTCCTCCTGAGACTGTGCCAGAATCAGCCAATCGTCCAAGTAGTTCAGAATTCGCAGCCCCTGACTCCGCAGGGGGGCGAGCGCCGTATCCATGCACTTCGTGAACGTACGGGGTGCCAAGGATAGGCCGAACGGGAGGACGGTGTATTGATAAACCTGGCCTTCGAAGGCGAAACGTAAGAATGGCCTGTGAAGGGGATTTATCTGGATCTGGAAGTATGCATCCTTCAGATCTAGTGATATGAGCCAGTCCCCCTGGCGCACATGCGCGAGGAGTTTTCTGATAGTGAGCATTTTGAACGGTCTCTTTATGAGAGCTTTGTTCAAAAATCTGAGGTCTAATATTGGTCTGAGACCGCCGTCTTTCTTGGGAACAAGAAAATAACGGCCGTAGAACCCCGACTCGCTCATAGCCAGAGGCACCCTCTCTATAGCCTTCTTGCACAACAGACTTGCTATCTCTGAACGGAGCAGTGACACTGCTTCTGGGTTCACCGTAGTTTCTAGCCGCGCTCGGAAGCGAGGGGGGCGGCGACGAAACTGTAAGCGATAGCCTAGCTTTATTGTGTTTAACACCCACTGGGAGATTCCCGGAATAGCTTTCCACGCCTTGAAGCGTGACGCTAGGGGGTGAATGGCTACATGGTCCCCATTGTCGCACTTCGCGGGCTGCGTGAGCGCGCTGATAGTGCTTATAACAGCGGGACTTACACTTGGAGAGGAGCTTAAGGGCCCTGTAACAGAGTGAGCAGAGGTGGGACGCACACACGGGCTCGTGGGCGCGCTTATGTACTCTGGGACTCGAGCGGGCTTGGCCCGTTTTATGAGAGTGGACTCTGTGTGAGACAGGGGAACTGGAGTGCTTTTGTGTATGAGTGAACACAGTGTTGCGGGCACATTTCGTACACAAGAGGCTTTCATGCTCTTTTTGGAATTTCTCTGGGTCGCCGTGAAAACGGCGTTTGTGCTCATGCAAGCGGGAAGGGAGACCGGCTTGGATATGGCAGAAAACACTGCTGTAGTAACCGCCTGGGCGGGGACTAACAGAGGGCAGATCTTTGACGGCGGTCCGGCCGCAGCGGGAGAGCGCCGTCTTTTTCTTCTCAGCTGTGCTAGGCAGACTTTGGTTGCTCAGGTTTCAGCGTGATTCTAGGCCGAGGCCCCCGAGGAGGCGGCGGCCTGTGGCGGCTGTCGGAGCGGGAACGCGGGCGGCCGCCCTGGCGTCGTTGAGCAGTCTGGTTGTGCTGAGCTGTGCGCTGGGGTGGGGCTCGTGCAGGAGGCCGATCACGTGGGCGGCCTGCAGAGGAGCTAGCGCGACGAGGCAGGAAGAGGTCCATGGCCTGCGAGGCTTTCTGTACTTCGGAGAAGCGGTCGACGATACCCGTGACAGCGGATCCGAAGAGGCCGGCTGGAGAGAGCGGGGCGTTGAGAAAGGCGGCGCGCTCGGAATCTCCCATGTCGGCGAGAGTGAGCCATAGGTGTCTCTCAGACACGCAGATGGCGGCCATGCATTTCCCCAAGGCTAGAGCAGCAGACTTTGTAGCGCGAAGGGCAAGGTCCGTGGCGCTTCTCAAATCCGCGACTGACGGGGGGTTCTTACCGCCCTCATCCCACTCACGCAGCAAATCGCCCTGCAGGATTTGCAGCACAGACATCGAGTGAAGCGCAGACGCCGCCTGGCCGGCGGCTGAGTATGCGCGGCCGTGGAAACTTGAAGTCGCTCTGCAGGCTTTCGAGGGAAGCACAGGTGATGAGCGCCATCTAGCAGAGGGCGGGCATAAGTGTGCGGCGACCAAGTGTTCGACCGGCGGGATGGTGAGGTAGCCCTTCTCTGCGGCTCCGTCCACAACGCGGAGCGGGGTGGAAGAATCAGAGCTAGACCTGGCAGAGAGCGGGGCATTCCAAGACTTTGAGAGCTCAGCGTGCAGCTCGGGCAGGAAGGGCGCAGCCCGTTTGGCAGCGGGAGTCGAGCGCTGGCGGAAATAGCTGCCGTCCATGCGGTTGATGGTCTGCTCGGGGGGAGGGGACCACTCGAGACCGAGGCGCTCGACGGCCTGCGTGAGGAGGCGCATTAGTTCCTCTTCAATGCCCGCGCGAGTCCTGGAGGATTCGCGGTTCGACGAGACCTGAGAACCGGACCAATCCTCACTGTCGGAAGCGAGAAGCGAACATGAGTCCTTGATGTCCGCGGCGTCATCGGAGGCAACAGAGCGGCCACTCGGCGGCAACTGTTCGTCCGGAAGCGGCGGAGAAGGAGAGCGGGAGGCTACAGGCTCCGGCGGGATGAACGCTTCTTGCTGGGGCTCCGGCGGCCTCTGAGCGCGGCGTTTCTTCTTCCGCGGCGCAGACAGAGGTGGCTTGGGAGCGCTTTTAGCAGCCAACAGTCCAGCCCGCAGGGTCAACATAGGCATAGAATCACAGAAGTCGCAGCCGCCGTCGGCGAGGGCGACTTCAGCGTGCTCCGGTCCGAGGCAAACGGCGCAGATGACATGGCGGTCTCCGGCCTCGAGAGGAGCGCGGCAGGAGCCACAGGAATTTCGAGACATCTTTAAAAAGACGCTCGCTCTTTTAGATACAATAGGATTTTTATAAAAGCTCTGAGTAAAAGGATACACTCCGTCGGATGGCGCTAGCTCACAGGACGGCTGAAGGTGGCGAAGATGGCCGGCTTCCTCAGTCTCCCAAACGCTCGCTAGAAAGTGCCTTTTCAAACGACGGCGGCTTCTCTCTCAGGATCAGCAGATGCAGGTGCGTCGCTGAAGGATGAAAAAATCAGATTTATTCAGCCTATTCGGGGTATTTATAGCCTCGTCCACGCCCGCTTCGGGGGCGGTGACGTAGGGAGAGCGAGTCAGACTCTCATTGGTCGCGGGTTCATCCGCGCTCCCTCATAGGCTTAAGCAGTTCTCCGTGAGCGAACCAATGAGCGGCTAGCTAGCCTTCTCATGGTCTGCTGCAGCTGAACTGCGTTGACAATGGATACAAAATTATAGGATAATTTTTTGGCTTCAATTTCTCAGAAAGATGGAATCTTTCCCGTAGCGTAAGCTAGCTTACGCAATACGAGAGAACCTCTCGTAAGAGAACCGAGCGTTTTTCAGCTAGGCTGAAAACTAGGGTACAAAATAGCCTATTACTTATTCACTTTGATGTTTTTGAATGCAAAAACCAAGCAAACGTCATATGTTTACCTCAGACAACAATATAATAAGATTTAAAAAGCCAGTTCATGACCCCTTTAATGGTGATGAACAGCATTTTTCTCTCTGTGTGGTGAAGTGCAGCTGCAAATTCGTCATGTTTAGTAAATGTCAGTGCTGCTGAATAGTGCCCAAATCTGTTAATCCAGTCTTATTTGTTTCATGTGGTATTTTGCAAGCCCTCTATAGATCCGAATCATTGATATAATACTTGAGTATGTGTCACACCACATGCTAGTGTCAGTTAAACTCTGATTAAGTTAACAATGTAACATAATTTAAATTTAACTTGATATGGGTTGCACTGTCTTTTGTATGCAGTCTAGATAGGAGGCATAAATTATGCACTAGTTGGATGGCAGCCAGTCTGTGATTTCTTCCCGTACATATCGAAGTGTACACTATAGGTCATGCGTGCTTGGTGCCTGATTGCTTTTCATATGGCATTCACACTTCATTAACAAGTTGGCCAGTCAAATATGTCACAGCAATAATTCATTGTGGCTAGATGTAGCCGTATGCCACAAATTGACTGTAAATTTCGAAACAAAGGCGTTAAAGAGTCCCCACAGACATTTTTTTAATCAGTTGTTTGGCAGTTGACATTTGGACACTTCAGTAGACCTTTGCCATGGTAGCACGCACCATATTTATTTTTTACAGGAATGAAAACGAGGCTGTGAGGGATAGAATACAGTGCGTTCAATGAACTATACTGTTGTTTAACAATTTACGGATTGCACAGCTTATGAAACATCTTTATGAAAAAAACTTTCAATGGTCAAAATCCAGAAAACCATTTTAAAAGTTGTGATTTTGTGAAAATTGTGTGACCTAGGACCATTGTAAAGATAATTTTCATCTGCGTTAAATTCAATATGACGTCTAACCATGACTAAGGCCTATAGACATACAGCATGCTATCAGCTAATTGTTCCATTTGGTTGCATTGCTGCAATGTATAATGTGTGAATGTTATTTATTTATTATTCGTCCCCATGGAAAAGATGAAAGTATGGCCATTACTCAAGTAAACAGATTTTACATCCCCCTACAGTGTTATTTAAATTCTACTGAGCTGCTTATTCCTGGCTAATTTTTCATACACACATCTGGATGTTGACCTTTTGTAAGATGGCGTCAAACTCCTTTGAGTAAAGGAGTTGAGGGGAGTTGCAACTACAAATCTGTAATGTTTTGAAGATGCACGTTTTAAAGTGGGTTTCAGGTGCAGAAAATTTAGAATAGCGTCTAATTTAAGGCAAGTTAGGTGTGGTGGCCATCTTGGTGACACCCCAAGCAGATAATTTCTGTTTACAGCAGTATAGCTGTTGTTAAGTTGAATAGGGAATGACTAAAATCATGAAGACAGTTTATCAAGATTATGTCAATAACATATTTCAAATCAGCCAAGAAATGTGACCAGGCCCAGTTCTACAGGGGTGCTAAGCCCCCTCAAACAAGCAAGCGCACCCTCTGTTAATACTGTAATAATATATCAGCTAAATAAATTTGGCAAATGCATGTCAGTGCATGTTTGTGTTCGCGCTCTGGAGAACATCAAATGTATTTAAAAAGTGTTTTGGCAGCGGTGAGCAATGTAGCCATATAGGTGTTGATCTCTTGAACGCAATGGCCAATCAGAGGTGATTAAGTTAGTCAGAATCCACTCACCGGTCAAAACGGCAGAGTTTTTATTCAGAGCTGAGTTATGCGGGCTCGCAAAACCTCCCATTAACAAAAAGTGTTGACACGATATAAGTAAGAGATTTATTGTGCATTGTTGCATGCATGTTGTCATTGATTATAACGGAACTTTGTGATGTCGCGCAAAGCGACAGCGTTTTAGTTAAATATGACAGAAAGAAGCACCCTCAATTATTTGATTCTGGAATCGGGCTTGAATGTGACCAAGAAAAATTCATACATTTTTCCTTTATGAGCTCCAGTCATGCTAAAAAAGTTAATTGATTGGCTGTTTTAACAAAGTATTGTTTGTGTATTCCTACAGCTTGTATTCCTACAGCCACTATTTTGAGTATTGCAATGTCTGTAATATGTTGGTGCCAAGATATGAATGGGGCCCCACATTTGAAGTCTGTACTCTGGCCCAAATCAAAAGTGCCCACCTCCATGTCTGTGATATTCTGATGCAGAAATATAGTAGGGGTCCTCTGAGGACCCATGTTATGAAGCATCTGCTTTTCCAATGCCCAATATCGGTATGTCAGTAGGCAGGTTTATCATGTTTTTTTAAGGTTATTGTGTCTGAGACTCTGAGGGCATCGGTGCCGGACACGCAGTTGGCTTGGTTTCAGAAAAATCCAGAACTTGTCCTCACTGACTCTGATTCCAAAGCCTTTAAAGTCCCCCTGTAGTCACAAATAATTTTTTGCTTAACTCATCTTTGATCACCAAAATAACATAGTAATGTGTCTCTACAACGTCGGACACAACGGTAGTTAATATGTTTCGCCTTTTGTTGTTCAAACCATGTTCCTGTTCACCATCACAGAGTCAGACTGCCTTCTAAAAAAAGCATCCTTAGAAATGCTTTGAACCACTCAGAACATCAGTGGAGAAAGTCATATAGTTCATCATAACATCGTAATATACACTTACCTACAGGATTATTAGGAACAACTGTTCAATTTCTCATTAATGCAATTATCTAATCAACCAATCACATGGCAGTTGCTTCAATGCATTTAGGGGTGTGGTCCTGGTCAAGACAATCTCCTGAACTCCAAACTGAATGTCAGAATGGGAAAGAAAGGTGATTCAAGCATTTTGAGCGTGGCATAATTGTTGGTGCCAGACGGGCCGGTCTGAGTATTTCACAATCTGCTCGGTTACTGGGATTTTCACGCACAACCATTTCTAGGGTTTACAAAGAATGGTGTGAAAAGGGAAAAACATCCAGTATGCGGCAGTCCTGTGGGCGAAAATGCCTTGTTGTTGCTGAGGTCAGAGGAGAATGGGTCGACTGATTCAAGCTGATAGAAGAGCAACTTTGACTGAAATAACCACTCGTTACAACCGAGGTATGCAGCAAAGCATTTGTGAAGCCACAACACGCACAACCTTGAGGCGGATGGGCTACAACAGCACAAGACCCCACCGGGTACCACTCATATCCACTACAAATAGGAAAAAGAGGCTACAATTTGCAAGAGCTCACCAAATAAATTGGACAGTTGAAGACTGGAAAAATGTTGCCTGGTCTGATGAGTCTATTTCTGTTGAGACATTCAGATGGTAGAGTCAAAATTTGGCGTAAACAGAATGAGAACATGGATCCATCATGCCTTGTTACCACTGTGCAGGCTGGTGGTGGTGGTGTAATGGTGTGGGGGATGTTTTCTTGGCACACTTTAGGCCCCTTAGTGCCAATTGGGCATCGTTTAAATGCCACGGCCTACCTGAGCATTGTATTCTGACCATGTCCATCCCTTTATGGCCACCATGTACCCATCCTCTGATGGCTACTTCAAGCAGGATAATGCACCATGTCACAAAGCTCGAATCATTTCAAATTGGTTTCTTGAACATGACAATGAGTTCACTGTACTAAAATGGCCCCCACAGTCACCAGATCTCAACCCAATAGAGCATCTTTGGGATGTGGTGGAACGAGGAGCTTCGTGCCCTGGATGTGCATCCCACAAATCTCCATCAACTGCAAGATGCTATCCTATCAATATGGGCCAACATTTCTAAAGAATGCTTTCAGCATCTTGTTGAATCAATGTCACATAGAATTAAGGCAGTTCTGAAGGCGAAAGGGGGTCAAACAGAGTATTAGTATGGTGTTCCTAATAATTCTTTAGGTGAGTGTACATCAAATACATAATTCACCTGCTATATGGGATTGGTTACAACATGTTTGTGATGTAGAGAACAAAGCTAATTTTAAACCTTGTTTTTGAGACTGTCTTTGGTTCACTGCAGTTTTTAGGGGAAAAGTAATAACCAATGGTGTTGACTGATGAATTTGCACGTGGTTTGTCTTAAAGCACATTAAAAACACCACATAGACTTGTATACAACATTAAACATTGATTTTTATTAACTATCTTTAACTATCACATCATTTTTGTTGCGTAACTCTCAACTATACTATACAGAATCTTCCAGCTTCTTGTCAACTTTTGGACTGCAAGAGACTTTTCCTCCTGCTTGAATAATTGGTTGCATATTGATTTTTAACATCCCCCGAGAGACCCACACTTGCAGAGGCCCCGCTGAGGGCTTTCATTTGGGTTGTCTGTGGTAAACAGTACACAGTCATACTTTATCCTCCCATAACTGTTGTTCTTCACTGTCTCCTTTGGTCAGCACTCCCTTGCAGAGCTCGGCAGTTCACTCAGCAATTAAAAAGACATCAGGAACCACCGGTTGTGTAGAAAAGAGCTCTGCTTGGATGCTTTTGCTTGTATTAGGCTGTCCATTTGAGATGATCGTCGACATTTTTTTTAATTTAGTTTACATCTAAAGCACTTGCTTTGGTACTCCCAACAGGAACTTTTGAGACAAACTAGAAGCATTTATAGATGACTTACTCAGCAGAATAGTATATAGACCTAGTTATTCAGATGCTAATTCAGTGTCACTCTTTTTGTGCCTCTTTAGTTAACAAATTGACCCTGGGACAACCGTTTAACAATACTAAAAACCCATTAAGATGATACAGCCAATTGGGAGCCCCACTTTTTGTTCTGAAAAAATGTTGCCGGAGAAACTAGCCTAGCACTGTCAAGAGATTTGTTGCACTTCTGGTTTCAACTCACATGTGGGGCATTAACCAACTCCAGAGATACGTGTTGGTGAGTTTGGTTTTAATGTTGGTGAGTTTATGAAGACCGCAAGAGTGGGTTTTGTGGGGTTGGCTTATTATACCACAATTGAGATGTAATGAACATGTATTATAGTACATTTACTCAAAATATATAAAAGGTTGCTTGTAGATTTTGTAACCAGGTATGCAAAATATATTGGTACCATATCAAGTATTAGCCAATATTACAGATTTTTTTTGAATGTACATGTATTTATCTGTATCAGTCCGTATTAGATATTTAATTTTCACATTTAAATGACTTTGCTGTAATCTAACACTCACTTAGAATTAATCTAAAAAAACGAATAATCTAATAACATTGTTAAATGTAATCTTTTGTCAATATCCATTTTTCATGTGTTCAGTGTTGCCTACATTTTCAAGTTCTGGGGATTGTTTTGTAAATTAATTTAGACAAAGTAGATTCACTTTTTTATGTTGTCCAGTTATCAGCCATACCAATTATCGGCCTATCGGTATTGACCAGAATTGCAATATTGGTCCATATACATATCCGGAGTAGATATAATGTTAAAATTGGCCAGCTTTATATCAGGTTTATCTCTGTCCATGTTAGTTTCCCCTATTTCTGATTGTGAATCTACAAAGCAAACTCTTGGCAGTCTTTCAGCTTTGAAGCTGTGTTACTTTGTAAGACGGTTTGAAAGCTGCTTCGGCTTTGTTGCGGTCTGATGCTGGGCATTGTTCGGACAGGGTAACCCTTCAAAGACCAATGAATACCACATCTGAAGAAAGTGAGAAGACAAGAGTGTGGGGAGAGAGGAGGGGGACATTTTTTTTTCTTACCCTGGTAGTTTTTCATTTTGCATCCCTGCACCTCCCTTCAGCTCCAGAAAAGACTGCCAGAAGACCAAAAGAGGCAGAATCGGAGTGAAAAAAAGACTACAGCCTTAAACTTGAACAAAAGCCAGCCAGCAGGGCTTTATTGCTGCAACGGCCTTCGACAATGTGCCAGGAGAATTTTAATCAGAGATCCCTCCCGTGTGTGTGTGTGTGTGTGTGTGTGTGTGTGTGTGTGTGTGTGTGTGTGTGTGTGTGTGTGTGTGTGTGTGTGTGTGTGTGTGTGTGTGTGTGTGTGTGTGTGTGTGTGTGTGTCTTTCTGCCTTTCTCAGAGTCTCTCTCTATCAGTCTCTCCTAACCGTGTGAGATGAGTATGGTTGTATCTTCTCCAGTGGAGACTGGAGAGCCCATGTAGGAACTCTGGATTTTTTTTGTGCGTTGGCCGTTGAGTTTGAGAAGTGTGAGGAGAGACAAAACCTTGAGAACAGGAAGTCCTGGAATTCGAGCAGGTGAATTTTTCTGTCTGTTGCGATTTTTTCTTCTGTGCTGAGGTTAGTGTACCTTTTATCTCCTCTGCATTTCTGAGGTGCATTCCTCTGCATTTATTTTGGACCAGAGCTGCGATGTCGCCTTGCCAAGCGCCACTGTCCTGATAAGTCTGCATTTTTGCATGCATTGCTCTTCAAAGAATTACTTGAAAAGTGATTCAATGCTTTTGCATTGGCTTGCCAAACTTTTGGGTTCTCTCAAAACTTTCATTCCTCCAAGAAATTTGCATATTTGCTCACAAAACCTTTGCATTCTCCCAAAAGGTTTGCATTTCCCTGAAACACATAGGTACTCTCTACAAACGATTATTTTAATTTCACTTTCTTTTCATTTCACTATCCCTTCAGATTGAGTGTACAAATGAGCTCCTGGATCTTAGCAGTGTTCGTTCGTATGTATATTGTTGAATTCAAACTGATTTCTCAGAGCTGTCATCTTGCAGTCGGGCAAATAAATAACTCATTAGCGTACAAGGCAGTGACCCTGGGCCCGAATACAACTCCGAATCAAAGTCAGATGGACTTGCCTCAGCAAAGCGCTCTCTTCCTTATAACCTTGATGGATATATCTTTGTGCAGGTCAGGGTGTCGACAATGTGCTTCAGTTTAATAGCAAAAGGAGCCACTTTGCCCAAGGGCCGACTTTTTGTGTGTGTATTGGTTAGCGAATGTGCAAAAGTGTGTTTGATGTAAACTGATGCTGAAACAAGGCCCTGCCGTGTCATTTCACTTATCCAAACACTCTTTGCCTGAAGGCAGCATGCAAGGATTTGAGTACAGCAGTCTTTCAAATGTTTTTGTGTACTGACGTGATCTGAAGTGGGCATAAAAGCAGGTTGCTCGCAGTGCCTTTGGCCCATTATGCTCTGTGTTTCCAGATGAATGCGTCCCGTTCATAGATGAAATGCTGTGAAAACCACACCAGTTCACATGATTGCCGCTGCCCTCTTTATACATCTCATGCCCTGTATGTGTTTGAGAGGAAGAATCCTGAATTGTAGAGCTGGGTATTCATAAAGGTTTGATTTGATTCTGAAGACGAAATCTGTTTGATTTGATTCTGATTCATTTGGGTACATTTCAGTTATAATATTAATTTTACTTGCATATAAAATAAATTCTCTCTCTTCTAAAGTAAGTTATACAGGGCTTTGTGTCAGACTAATTCAAATCAGTAACTTGTCTTTTTGAACTATTCGTTAAGGTTAATTCGTTCATAGGAGTCATTTATTTTGAGAATTCGTACCACACTGGTCGTTCTGTATGATTTGAGTCACTAAAAAGAACGTGTTTATAGTCTTATATAGTCATTTGTTTGTGAATTAGACAATATTGATTGGTGTTGTATGTTAGATTTTGCATGCAGCCTGATAGAATAACTCAGTTGAAAGACATTTATTTCCATTATTTTGAGGTACACAGTCTTTTTATTGAAAAACATTTACTTGCCGTACTTCTGAAGCATGTAATCTTGCACGGCATTTTTTTTTTGCTGTTTTACATATTTTCAGTCTCTCACTGATACCAATACAATTTCCCAGGACAGAATTTTCTGTAATATCTGTCCAGTGGTTAGAAAATTTGGTAACACTTTATTTTAAGGTGCTATTAATAAGCAGTAATTAACAGTTAATAAGACACTTATAAGACCTTATAAGATGCATATAAGATGCATATAAGCATTAACTACTTCATATAACTTGTGAGGACCCTTTGTTTCACTTTTCCCGCTCTACTCAATCGTGCCGCCGACGAGCCTCACGACAGTTACAGCCAGGGTGAGTGTAGACTCCATCCCCTGGGGTCCAGCTGGGTCATGACCACTCCGGGGCCGCTCAGTTGCCTCTCCGGGTCCGTCTTGTGCTTTAATTAACCCTTATATGAAGTAGTTAATGCTTATATGCATCTTATATGCATCTTATAAGGTCTTATACGTGTCTTATTAACTGTTAATTACTGCTTATTAATAGCACCTTAAAATAAAGTGTTACCGAAAATTTTATTCCTGGTATTCCAAAAATAAGTCACTTACTGCTGCTTTAAAATCATACAACATTGTGATAAATTTAAAAGGACCCTTCTTTTTTTTCTAATGTCATATTAGACCATATTTATTGTTTCCAGTTTCACAATGACACACCGATTAGTGTTGAAGTAAGAATATGTAATAAACTTGAGACTTGATTATTTGGAGAATACAAACCTACAAAATATGAATATTTTTCATATTTGTTTGTCAAAATGAATGAAATTTTTCCTAAGTTTGATCTGAAAAAATGAAAACGTATATAAGCGTGTGAACCGTTGTCAATGTGTATAATTACAAACAAGCTTTTGCACTGTTTGACGGTCAACGTGTCAAGCAATGGTAAAGCGGGAGAGCTCCTGTGTCCTCAGGCTAACCATAAATCATTCTTTCACCCTGTTTAAAGTGTGAAAAGATGCTGTCACTCAGCTTCACAAGCTCCACCCACACATCCCAGAATCCCAAGAGCTACTCGGATATGTGCACAGATGTCATTAAAGAGTCAATAAACTGGAGTGAGTGCCGCTTTCCCCATTACTGAAATTCCTGACAACCGTCCCAAAAGCTACACTTCAAGAGAAATTTTGCATTTTGCCAAAAGCCAGACAATATCCAGTTGCCTGTGGTTTCAACTCTTGCAGTAAATTACTTAACGTTATTACTTTTGTTCTGTAAATTGGGATCTGAAATCCACACTGGCACTATAAGAGCTGTAAATCATAAGTTCTTTAGATCTCTGTATTACTATGATATTAGGTGATATTTTCAACACTACTTTCAATGTCATAAATAATACCTCATTTTTTTCTCTAAGATATTTACTGTATATAGCATTCATTTTCGGTTTTTCTTTGGGATTGTAGATCATCACAAGTAGTCACACAAGTATTCAGTATATAATAGCCTCACAGAAGTGTTATAAATAAGCCTACATGTATGTTTGATAATGTATAGTCTGCAGAATGTAGATCTTCAGACCGCATTGTCTCTTGGTTTGGGATCTCAAAACACATTTTGGTCAAGTAATTTTCTCATTTTTGACTCCATAAAATGGACAGCCAGTCTAGTTTAAGGGTTTGGTCTTCTTCTGGATCTGTGTCTACTAGGTTTTTGGGCTACAGTAGATCTTGGTATCTGGGTCTTGAGGCATCTAATCTTGGTTTGGGTCTAGCTGTGGTCTGGTTTTACAGTAGTTTGGATGTGGGTCTGGTTTGTCGGAGACGTGATTTAGAGGTTAGTGCAGGATCTGATGTTCTTCTTTATGTGCTTATATTAAAAGTTTTGTGGATTTTAGTCCCAAGTCTGTTAGCATTGTGGCTAATCATTATGCTAGAGCCTTCCTGCATGTTGACAATTCACTTTTAGTAGACACGCCACTGTTCAAATGTTTGGGGCCAGTAAGGTTTTATTTTTGTTTTTTAAAATAAATTAATACTGTTATCCAGCAAGAGCACATTAAAACATTAAATTGATCAAAAGTAACACTAAAGACATTTTTAATATTATAAAAGATTTCTATTTCAAATAAATGCTGTTCTTTTCCCCCCTCAATATTACTGTTTTTATGGTCTTTTTGATCAAGTAAATGCAGCCTTTGTGATTATAGGAGACTTCATTCAAAAACATAAAAGAAAAATCGCACCAACCCCAAACTTTCGAATGGTAGTTATATGCATTTTACAATTTACAGTTTTTATATTCTGGCAAATCAGAACAAAATAAGATAAGATAAAAAGTTTGGGCTCAGTAATATTTTGATGTCTATTGGTGACTCATCCTGCACTTATTTTGTCCAATCACATGCTCTCAAGAAGCAGAATGACCCTCCCCCTCATTCCATCTGCCACAATCTAGTAACTAAATCATGGTTTGTAGCTGTGACATAACTAAAAAAAATATAATAATAATAATACTGGTCTGTCATCAGATGTTTCCCTGTTCTGAACAGATCCTAACCTGAGATGTCATGTGACTGATGATAGGATTCATGCATGCTGCATTGACAGAGTGTAAATGATGTCATGTAACATTCCCTTCATTCAGTCTTTGCCATCCTTTAGTCATTTGATCACTTGGCTTTTAAAATCAAACAACAGGAAACCTCCCTCTCCCTCTGTACTTGCAGGTGTGCATGTAACAAATGGTTGTGTGTGTCTGTGTGACCGCGTATGTGTCTTGGCGGCCCGTAGCCCCCAGAGTGTGTAGACTAATGGTGTTTGTGTGAGACGGATTGAGTAATGTGGAGTCAGGCTTCATGATAAACTGAACCAAATGTATTCGGGTTGGGCCTGGGCTCACGGGCCGGGGCTCACGGCATTCTTCTGCGGTGATGTAGATGTGACATGCTTTCAACAATCAAAGAAAAGCAGAAAAAAATACTTTCATGCTCAGAAAGAGTTTGTTTATGAAACGCTGAAGTTATTTTTGTGTCATTGGGCCGGATTCTGATTGATTTAGGGTGGTGGAGCCTGATTTGGCAGTAAGAGGGATTGACCCATGAGGATATGTGTATGTGGGTCTGGTTTCACTTGGAGCTCATTTGGAGATGTAGAAGTTAATCAGTGTTTCCTTGCAGAAATATAAAGTTCTTTTAGGTAGGCCTAGAGATTTACGTAATGCAACCTTCCTATGTTTTTGTTTTTGCAAAATTAGTTGATAACCGATATATTGGTTATTTTGATACATACGCAATCTTTACATCCCAGTATCCATATGCTGTCCAGATTGTTCTGTGTTTCCAATATTGTGTCTAATCCAAGAAGTTAGCAACACACCTGGAAAAAGACTACCGCTTTGGGTGTGCGAGGGGATCTGATCCGACTCCCGTCCCACTCTCACGCCACTCGCATTCCTCCATTCAATCCTTCAAAGTCTCATTTCCTTCCAGATTTGCTATCTGACACAGAATGCCAGGTCTGATTCGGTGCTGACAGTGATATCGTGACAGATCCAGGGAACGAATCTCTTCAGAAAGCACCACATCTGGTCTGCTTCACTGATCTCCATGGGAGATTGTGGATTTGATCCGAGGAACAAATAGATCTGCCTCCAAATTAACTCAAAAGAAGATATTTTGAAGAATCTTTCGACTTCTTTTTGTCCTTACAATGAAAGTCCAAATCAACATCTAGTTTTGGACCCCATTGACTAAATGGACAAAAAACACTTGTATCTTCTTTTGTGTTATGCAGATGAAACAAAAACATACCGGTTTGGAATGAAATGAGTCTAAGTAAAGGATGCCAAATCATAAATCAAGCTTCTCTTTAAAGATTTGATTTTGATCAATAAAAGACTTAAGCCTCTTATTGCAAATAGTCATGGCAACTCTGAAAATCCTGAAATCAGGAAACTTTGTGGGTTCAAACTCCATGTGATGTTTTTCATGACAGAGCAGCGGACTGGCCCCAGGCCCTGCGGCTGCGTTGAGAGAAAAAAAGGGACAGGAATTGTCAGGCCATGAGGCCACACATACGGCATGTGAACCATCACCACAGGGGGACAGAGAGACCGAATTGTGAGAGTGCAGAGGGAAAGTCAGAAGTAAGAGAGGCGAGAAAGAGGGTGGGAGAGCAATGAAGTCATGACAAAAAGTTTTTAAGCTGAGCTTTGGGCCTCTGTAGCCGGCTGGAGTCTTCAGGGAGGGAAATGGAATATCCATTGTTATCCAGAAACCACAAGGCCAGAACACGTAAAGCAATATTCCCTATCCTGTCTCCCTTTAACCCACCTCTCCTCTATCTTTCTTTGTCTCTCAGGAACGTCATGCACTTTCAAAGTAGGACAAATTTAATTGAATTTTAAAAACGAGAGGTTAACAATATAGGCCTATTGGATGTATTTAGAGAGATACTGTATCAATGTAATGGTATCAGTTGATATTGGAAATTTAAATGTTCATGCTCATTTCTTCCATTTTTACATATAGGATACCTTTTCCATCATCTAAGGCTTACTTAAAGTTAATCTTTAATAACAATGATAAATGTTATCTTTTGTAAATCTTAAAATTAATATCAGCAACTGTTAGAGGTGTGACGATCACCTTGAGATCACCTTGAAAAGCTGTGTCGCGATATTGCCATGATAGAGTTTGAGGGTGAAAATAGCATAGAATATGCCACCGGTACCTTTACATTACGCCTCCACTGTCATTTGCTTTTAATAGAAATAAAAACCATTTAATTCAGTTGCAGACAGTGAAGCGGGAATCAGAGTTCATTGAACACGTTACGAGAGTGAGAAGTCGGTCAGCTGAGTTTGTGGTAAAACATTTTTTAGTGCTTGTATATTGTTGTCTTTCAATGCATAAGATAATTCATACTCAAAGTAGGACTGAAAGGACATTCATTACAAGATGATTAGTTAAAACATTTAAAAATGCACCTGCAGACTATTTTTCTAGTCATTGCTGATTTCTTAAAAATAGTGTGCAAAAATCTCGTCTCGTTCACGTGAACCCAATCTAAGTGCCTCGTCACACCTCTAGTAACCGCAAATTACACTTCATTCATTGCATTCATCAATGCTTGTTTACTTTTTTGGATCTGCCTTCATCCAATCAACAACCGATGGATATAACCAAGTCTCTGCTCTAACTTTTTTACTTGGATGTACTGTACATCACAATATGGACAAAAATATATTTTGTTACTTCTGTTACATTGCGACTTGAAAATAGCTATTTATAATATTTATTTACAAAAAATAGTAAAGTTTTAAAAATTAAAGTTTGGCTATTAATCGGTTATCGGCTGTCACATGAATATAATGATCGGCTGAGTAGTAACGGACATTATTTTTGTATCTGTACATTTGATAATCTCAGACACACATGGACTTCCTTGTGTGATGGGAAACAAATTGCTGACTTGCTCAGATCCTGTTAAAAATGCATTACTTTGAGCCACTCTCCTAATCTCCATCTTTTTGTATCCGGGCTTTTATCTCATTCAAATCTTAATCCTGCTTTTAGTTGTAGTCATAGTGTTTGTCTTTCTTCAAGAAGCCTGAAAGGATTCCTGAAACAAGCATCTGACCACCCCATGTGAGTGTTTGTTACTCAATAGTTTATTGCGTTATATTGTTACGTATTGGATTTAAGGGTCAGGACCCCTTTCACAGTCGAGGAAGCACCACGTACTCAAGATGTACCAGCTGTAGAGAGATGCGGAGGTTATGAATTGCACCGGCTGTTGTTTTTTTCCGAGCATTGTCATTTCCTCTGCAGCTGGGACAAGCGAAAGGGGAGAATAACACAGAGTTTTGGAAAACTAAACATTTACCCAGCGGGAGTTTGGGTGTTCCTCTGTAGAGCATCACAGAAAACAAGATCAGCAGAGATGGACAGAATCGGTTGTCACCAAAGCATTATTTCAGATGTCCAAACTAGAAATTAACATGTTATTTCTACTCGAAAAAGTTTGTGGTTGCACAGACTAGTTGATTGGGTCTACTGCGCTCCACAAACTGTCCCGGCGTACATCAAATTCATGTTATTATGCAGAATCCACAAGTTAATTTGTAAAGAGATTAAAGGACAGTGTTTTTTTTAAGTCTGTTTATGGTGTGTTACTCGTTCCAGGGTGTTTCTCAGAGCATTGCTAAGAGTAGGAAAAAATGCTAAACAAACTGTTGGATGCCTAAAACTAGATGCATCGCAGCCACAACAAATAGTTTGCCTCTCTGGCTACATGTGAAGCTCAAATGGCACACTTCATGTGCACTTACAGTCTTGTGGACTTACAATGGCTGCCGTTGTCTGTCTATTAAGTCCACAAGTCTGTAGAGTGTCCCATTTGTCATTTTAGGCTTTTCAGCCGATTTGCGCCATATTTTGCCAAGCTCACAAGCTCCCCAGCAGACTTTTATCCTATAGTCAGATCTGCATTACATCACGAAAGTGTGGACTCAAGAGCTTAGGGTTGCATTTGGGTCTGGTGGACATGACGTGGACTAATTTATAGGGATTTCTAGCCACAAACTAATTGATTATGAAAAGTGGCAATTTTTCACATCCCTTCTACTTTTTGCACTACTAGTTGACTAAAACTGGGTTGTCACACAAACCCTAGACATAGCCATTCAAAATTCCTAAGTAATGCGCCCCCAGGCTCATGAAGAGCTCTTGTATGCTGAAGTCATGAAAGAAAGGGAACACCACTTTAAAACTCAATATTGAGTCTCCTGGACCACCCAGTGCCTGAGACCCCATGTGAAGGAGATCATGCAAACTGTCTTGAGGCCAGACCTCATTACAGGGACCATCTGATGGACATTGCGTGAGTAAGCAGCCCTGTTTATGGAATAAACACAACAGTAGTGTGGCTTGGTTGGACTCCAGGCCTCGGACAACTGAATAGTCCTCATCACACTTCAAGACTTCCAGGCTAAAAGTCTAGAAAGGTATGGCCTTTAAAACTTAAATTTTCAAACACTCTTGTCTGTCCTCTATTGTTCAGCAAAAAGGTAATCCATTGGTTGAACTGCTAGACCATTTAAATTGATTGCAAAGAAGTCTTCAGTTTGCTTCAGGGCTCTCTGAATGGAGATTCAGTGTATAATGCAATATGTCAGGATCTGTATTATGGACTTGCTTGCATTTTGGCAGGTGGGGAGCAGAGTTATGGAAAGCATTAACATTCCATGGCTACATGTGGACACCTGTTTATTTTTCCATATGTGGGTGCGGCAGGGAGAATATTGCACTGTCCGTCATTGGAGACAGAGAGGGGCTCTCTAAAGGGGGCCTGAACCCCTCCGCCCTATCCACTCCTGTCGAACAAAGAGCAAGGACAAACAAGTGCTGGGAGTCAGTGAGGTGGAAGAAGAGAGGCATTAGTACTGGATGGAGGGATGGCAGCAGTGAGGAATAAGAGGAGATGGAGGGAGCAGGGGCAATGAAAATAGAGGAAAACAAGACTATGCAGGGTCATCCTGTCCAAACAGGGAACAAGAAGGAAAAAATAGGGATTTTACAAGCAAACGTAAAACAATAAATTCGTATCAGTAACAACAACGCATATTTTTCATGTCAAATTAAATGCTGTCTACTCTAAGGTCTGTGCTGTAGATATTGATGTCAGATATTGAGGTTGTTCTTTGGGGGAAATTGTTTAAAATAAGTGTGCAGGCTGTCCTTAGAAGATCTTTCCACTGACCATCACCAAACCTAATGGACACAGTAGTGTTTAATATCTCCTTGTGTCTGTTGTAAGTCCATTTCAGGGACAAAAAGAGAAGGGGAAAAAACATGGAAATATGAGAGTCATCCACCAGTTCTGAGCTCACACAATCCGTACACTACGCAGGACAGAGAGACAGAGAGATGATGCCTTAAACAGAGAAAGGGAGAAAGAGAAATAAAAAAGAAACTGAGAACATAGATGGTGTTTGAAAGTGATTTTCTCCCCACTGGTCACTGCTGAGAAGCGAGACAGTCTGGAAGTTCTTTTATTGGTTTACCAGTGACCAGTAAATTCAGACACACGCTGCCTCACTTTTAAAAAAGCTCACACTCCTCATGTCTCACATTCTGTCTCTTGATCTAAGGTTTTCTTAATGGCAAAAACTTTTTTCCAGCTGGGTAGGCCTCTGTACCCTGTTTATACAGTTACATGTTTGTGGTGAGAAAGGGGATAAAAGGCTAGAAAGGCTAAATAATGTAAAAGATCTTGAACCTGTGTGTGTGATGAACTTTTGGGGCAAATAAATCCTCAAATGTTAATCTGGCCTAACCCTTAAGTTAAAAAAAATATTTATAAATATAGTAAAGATGTATAAATTATATAATCAGCTGTTGTATATAGAGGCCTGTTATGTACTTTCTTTGTATAAGCTGAGTGTGTAGTATATCCGGTATAAACAATATTAAGTATTACAGCTAAGAAAAGCATTGTAGCATTTGCAGTAAGTATGATCTCTCTCTGTATAAACAGTATGACTCACTGTGTGGAAGAGACTGGGATCATTCTTTTGTGAAAGGCACCAGGCAGGCTTGACTTAAACATTACTTTCTAAACTTTATGTATTTATATATATATATATATATATATATATTGTAATGTATACAAGACAGTATATTTTTAAAATATTTGTCTAAACGGTAGGAAATATACAGAAATTGAATAAAGTTATCAAACAGTTTGCTCTGCATACATTTTAAATTATAGATTACTCCTTATTAAAGTTATAAAAGTTCTTTAGTCAAGAGCAGTGAGTATATTTTTCTTTGATTAACTTTACTGGCAGACAGCATTATTGGCTGCTGTCCCTTTAAGAGCAGCCGCTGCTGACAGAAACACGGATCTCACCACTCATTCTCTCACAACTCTTTACGTTCATTTAAGACTGGTCAGTCTGCTCTTATGAGGATACTCGACAAAACTGACATTTTGGCAAGGTATTCTCCGTGCACGTTAGCTTGTTTGAATTGGAAATGCTTGATGTCACACACTTGCACACAGCATAGAATTACCGCGAGTGAATGACTGCTTTGAAAGCTTTCGAATTGCTCTCGCGATAATTTGATCCTCCTACGGATCGGGCCCATTGTCACCGATTCCCGATCAACGATTTTATTCCATATCGGAGCTGATACCCGATACAAATATCAGATCGGAGCGTCCCTACATTTTGTGACACGTTTTCTTGTGCCTCCAGCCTGAAATGGCCTGTTGAAGAGAGCTAGGTGATTTGACTCGCCGTAGATTCAACGCTAAAAAAAAAAACATTCCCCCAGCACAGGATTATATTTCATTCTCTTAGCCTTTGAGGCATGTGGGATCCACACCCAGCACATTTTTTTGAGCAGATACTTAGGTGATATCTTCATGCTTCAGTTGGCATGATTTGTGATGAGCTACTTTGCAGGAGAGGAAACATTTTACAAACCTGTCAGGATCACCTCAGCTCTATCACAGCAGTGATGCAATTCTAAAACTCTTTCGTCCCATTTTTTAGGTCACATCCTCAATTTGCTCTTTAAAACTTGCTACAAATGACTTGGCTGTCTTGCTTCACGTGTGTGTGTTTACAGTTAGCAGCAGTGAGTCGATTCCTTGAGCAATCAGTACCATCCTCCCTGAGCGGTCTGTACTCATTCATTACTCCCTCACCCCATGGGGTGTGGAAGGAAACAGCTGGAAGGAGTGACCTTTAGTCTTATATCAACACACAAAGAGGGATGCTATCCATATGACTTGAGCGCAACCTACTCCAGTAAAAAGGCATTGCCGTGCCTCTCGGACCGCCTCAACGGCCCTGACTGTGACAGCTTGTTACATTGGTGGTCCATTGTCAAGGCTTTTCCTGAGGAACAAAGTTTTCCATCCTTGTGGGCAGGGTCTCTGGTAAAATTTACAGGGTCCAGGATTTAGTTTTTTAGAAGGAGGCCAGCTTTCTGCATGCCCAATGAGTTGGCTGTACCATAGAAGACCTTAGAATACTTCCTATATCAAAAGATCTGGGACAATGTTCCAGTGTGTTCACCCCCTAATGACAAGCACTGTTTTTAGGAAATGGGATAACCCCATTTATTCCCGGTTCAATTATATTAGTTATAGTTGTGTTTGGAATTCAACTTGATTGCAATTGTTTACCTCAAAGTTCTAGAAATCTTCACTGAAAAACTGGAAAATGGATTGTGAGTTTAGAATTTACTGTTGGTTCTGAGTCACGTATTACTCATGCTTCTGTCCTTTTGCATGTCGTCGTAGTGGACAGTGCAGGCTCTGGCTGAATGTCTTTGAGCCTGCAGGATCCCTTTGTTTTTCAGGAAGTTTGGCTCTTTATATTCTGTTTCTTGATTTGCCTCATCCCAACGGTGGACACCCATCAACACTGAGACATTAATGGCCAATCGCACAAGCAGTATAAAGTGTTCTTGTTGCTACTCTATTTAGTTGTGCAGTTCTCCTTCTGAAATTTTGCAGTAAGTCCAGTGACAGGTCCTGTTGTCCATTGAATGGACTAAGCGACTACCACAAATTCTTCTTCTATCTTTTTGGGAAGGCTGATCTTGAACAGTGGTACTAGCTGAATGGTGTTTCGGCAGGAGGTGGTGCTGCATAAATGGATTTGGCAGGGGAAATGATGGCTCCCGCTGCTGGGTGAGCGAACGTCTATTGGTCTCTGTCTTGGCCTTTACTGCTGGTTCAGCTTGATGCTGACCTTCTGCTCACTTCGCAGGGGCTCTGGAATTTTCCAAACCCCTGCCGATGGGTGTTTAGCATTGATACACAGTGGGGCATACACAGTTCTCACAGAAAAAATGGAGAAATAACCACCTCGGTGGGGACTTGATTCACTTCCTCCAGCTGGACTGTCTTCTATTACAAACCTGCCAGATTGGAAAAGAGCCTTACAGCTTTCAGTGCTAGTTAAGATCATTCATAATAAATCATTCATCTTAAAGAGATCAATTCAGACCTTGGATATTCAGAACCAATCTTCAGTTTAGTTGAGTCTTCTCAGTTGTCTTTTCTCCATACAGTTATTTGCTTTTCAATTGTAAGTTTCTCCTCTTACCTATTGCATTGGAAATTCCTGCCCTAGCTTATTTTTTATTGTCTAAAATCCAGTCTTAAACCCAGCCAAACCTAAGAGAAACTAGTGTAAATTTAATAAGCCAGAAACTAAGCTGTGCAGAAAATTGGTGTTGCACTGGTTGTCTGCGACTAAACTTGCTTGTTGTAGCTTGACTGTTTAAAACAAGAACAGAAAGGACTGAGATCAAAGTGTTTAACAAGCCTTTCAGAAGACTCCCTTGCTTTTTAGATGGGACCCCTGAATAAAACCTTTTTCCCCCCTTCAGTTAGGGTGAATTCCTGAGAAGAGCAAGACGACTGCGTAGGAGAAAAGTCTGTGGGATTCCTTCATTCAGTCAGCGTGCTTTGAAAACACAAAGAGACCCAGAGGAAAGAAATTCACCTCAGCAACCCTTCGTCCTACAAATTACTCTTTTTATCTAGTGGTTGAAAGGGTCATAGTTCAAGTTCACGGCCTAGCATATATTTGTTCGCGCCTTTGGGACGCCTATGAAAATCTTCACCTCTAGCTTGTTACTCGTAGCAGGTGGCTGATAATAACGTCTTAATCTGGCAAAGTGCTTGATGTAAGGTCTCGTACGAAGAGTGAAGACGGAAGATCATTCCATGTAATTGCACGTTTGCTCCATTACTTCTTAAAGCTTTTGTACACATGGTTTATGTTATCGTGTGTTTGAGATGTTTTCTATATACGAGTCCCTTGAAGATGGTAAAAAGAACCATATGTGAAATTTGACAGAAGGGAAGGAGGGGACTTACCCAGGTTGATTGCTCTCTAAGGGCACGAGGTGGGGCCATAACATACATCTCCACTGTTTGTGTTCATCTCCCTGGAAACCTCAGATAATTCTGTGTGTGTGTGTGTGCAAACTTGTGAGAAAGTCTTTTGGATCATGGGGTAATACATCATTGCCTTACACACAGTTTCTTTTTCCTGACTGTGCAATACCCTTCCAGGAAACAGTCGTCCCTTCCTTCAGCCATGCAAGCTTTGATTGTTTCAGTTCAGTTTTCATCAGTGATACAAATCTACTGTCACGGCCAGAAGTTCAGCTTCATCTCATGAACTTCAGTAGTCATCTCTCTCGTCATCGATCCCACAATGGACATGACTCTGAAATTACATTTTTAGATTGCAACAATGGCTTCTACAAATGTGAATGAGTCTCTTGTTCTAAAATTCTTTTTTTAATTTACTCATTCCCATTTCTGGAATGTTGAAATGTCTCCACAGGGAGAGTGAGATGGTTATTATGCTGTGCTAAAGGTCGCCTGTTGACATTCCCTTCGTTTCCGAGTTCACCAACTCCACCAACTAATGTTTTGAGTTTGACCTAATTCTGATAATCGGATCAAGTAAAATATTAGCTGAGACTTAGATTTAGTAAAGGGAAATTAAAAAAAGTTTTACTGATTATTGTTCCATTTCTGATTCCACTTGATGATTCCTGTTCATGAATGGTTTGGTTAACAATTCTTTTGGTATTTTCTAATAAAGTACTAGTGGAACATTCTAGGAAAGCAATTATTTCCTTTAGAATCCTGTTATTAAACAAAGAAAAATGGCTACCAGTTTACCTTGTGACCATATCTAATTAGCTAACTATAAAGCCAAGATGTCCTCCTATGCACAGGGTTGACAGCGCCATGTGATATTCTCCATTAGGATCTACAGGATCTGTGCCTCTCAAATGACTCTGTCCTGAGGGGCTTGAACTTGTGTGGTCATGAAATAGAGAGTCACAGCAGTGCCATGTGATGCATAGCAGTACACAAACATCCTCTTTATCAGTTTATTTATCAGCGTCATAACAAAATGAGGTCTATTACACAGGGGTGAATGGTTCTTTGATGGTTCTTTTGGGAAAGGATGTTTTCATTGGATCGGTTATATGGTGATTATTGGTATTTGTTTGGTCAGTGCAGTCAGTGGTTCTCAGATGTGATCTGTGAACAACTGATGGTCTGTGAAGGATTCCAGGTGGTCTGTGAGATGATTGGCAAATAAATTAAATTGACTAATTAATCAAGTTTTAATTAATAATGTGGTTCAGTGTGCATACATGTTTAGTCTATCTTTAATTTCAGTGAAAAAAGCCCAGCAAAATGATATGGCTCATTTGTGACATCGACCTTTTGAATTAGGTTTGGTTTGTCTGGTGATTTATAAACTATAGGCTTACTTTATATGCCATCAGAATCACGTTGTGGAGTGTCTGTGTCTAATTTCATTGCAAGTTTGAAAGGTTGCAATCTGCTATTCTAATTCTAAATTGCCGTCTGACATTTTTTTTTGCAGCTTTCGCGATCAAAAGAGCAGCATGTCTCTGTCATCAGCCATTACATAATCCCTAAGCATGAATGAGTAAGCGAGTTAACAGGTTATTGGTATGAAATTAATGTTGGCACTGCTTTGGCTTTGATCAGCATTGAGAATAGAAGGATAGAAAAAATAGCTTATTAAACTCAGATCTGTGACATGATGAGAATGTACAGTGTTTTATTCAAGGTTTTAAAGGTTTAGATAACTTCTTTGTTTAAAGTGGCCATATTCTACACTTAACCATCTTCAAGTCTGATTATTTTTTATATTTATTTATTTTTATGACGCTTTTTTTTATAGTTTTGCAAGTTTTCAGGTCTGGATGGACTGGGGAGAGGGCTTTATATTGTGAACTTGAAAGTGTGACAACGTTGTACATCAGACTCTTATTTCAAGGAAAATCCTGTTTTCCATTATTGTCCCCTTTAAAGCCTTTCATCCGCCCTGTGATGCTCTGACTCAGATTGAATTAAAACAATCGGAAATCAACTCAACTCAAACAGTTCAAGGTAAAATTATTTCCCCTGAGGAACTCTCTCTAGATAAAACACACAATCATGGAGAGGTCACGACTGAGTGAAAACTACAGTATTTGTCAAGCTGCATCCGCTGTTTTTGTAAAAGTTGGTGCACCTTGCAGGAAACTTTACCTTTTACTCCCTGACCAGGTCAGATTATGAAGACAATATATGAAGGCAATGTCACTTATCCAGCTTACATTTTAATATCTAGGCCTATGTGTAGTTAAGTTGACAAGGTTGCGCATTCAGAAGACTTGTTTACTATTTGCGCATTCCCATGGTAACTATTAAGGATTATCTGTTTAGAATCCAAAATATGGCAAAATACAAAGAGTCTGTTTATCTACTGTGTGCATGTTTTCTGGTCTAGTGCCCTGTATGTTACGCTTACTACACTTGGGGAATTTGTTGAAGGCTATCAGGTGATGCTGTCCTCCAGGAGCTGCGGCGCTACAGGCGGATCTTGGCACACGCTCATACATCAGCCATGAACTTTACTGTATGGCTGACTGACTGACAAGCACAAGAATTTGATACTGATGCAAGAATACTAATACAATCATCCAAGCAGCAGCAGCATTAAGGATGTAAATATTTTCAGACACATTTTAAGTTCAAACACAGAATCTAGCAAAGTCGAACTATTAACTCTTTCTCCACCATTGACGGAAATTTCCATCATTTATGAGACAACACTTCCCCGGCATTAAAGGGAGTGGGATAATGCCCTTATCACAAGATATAAAATGTCTTCAAGGTCCCCAGAGTGTGTATGTGAAGTTTAAACTCAAAATACACCACAGTTATTTTTATATAGCATGTTAAAATTGTACAGTTTAAACGCACAGTTTTTGTGTGTATGTCCCTTTAAATGCAAATGAGCTGCTGCCACACGCAGAGAACGGAGCTACAACGGCTCGTTCTTAGCAGCTTAGATTATCTCACACACAAGCAAATTAACTTTTCAAAAACTTTTAGTCTTTAAGTTCAAACCGGAGTCGGACAAAAATGGAGAGAATCAAGAAGTGACATTTCCGAATGGTTAGTAGATGAATTTATGTAGCTTATGTGTAGTTATCTTCTAGTTACTGATTAGCATATTCTGTCATGATAATCTATAAACCGTGTTCCCGGTGATGGGTTTATGTAAATGTTAGGGTTTGTGATGTCACTAACCGTTTGTTGTAGTCCTTAAAAAGCTATTTTTTCAAAAGAAATTATTGCCCTTTGCTTTAAACTTTGAGCTTCGTAACTTTGCAGATGTTGTTTATGCTCAAACAGCAATATTGCACACTAACTAAAGTTAGAAAAGTGAAAACATAATCAACCCCCCTTTAAAGGTGAACTATGCAGTTTTTTTTTACCTCAACCAAACAGCTTCGGAGTCATTGGAAGGGTTATATTACTCTTTTCGGGTTGAACGGTGGTCGTTTCGCACACCCTATTGCATGTGAGCGGAAAAAAACACACTTGCAATGTGTACGATGTAACGAATCACTTTACGGCAAAAAACATCTGATAAAATGAGCATCAAACAGAAATAACCCTGCGCAGTATACATTTGGTGTTCGACCCGCACATACAATACAGACTGCCGACAGTTCAACAGGGCGCGCACAGCTCTTAAAGGGGCCACACCTTATTTCCACTCGTTACAGCTTCCATCCTACTGAACAGGTATCGGTGTACAGGGGGAGGGGATCAGGCCGTGAGTGCAGAGCCATCTCTGCGTGAGTGCTATTTACGACAGTAGACTCCACAGCGACTCTAGGGGTCACTGTTTGACAAAAACGTAATTCCTACTTAGTGCACCTTTAACTGAAATTTCCGGCATTTTTCAAAAATGCTGGCGGGGAAAGAGTTAAAGACGTGCAAATGTGTTTTCACCCACTTGAATTGAATTGAAAGTAGTGGTAACACTTTATTTGAAGGGGTGTGCATAAGACTGACATTACACTGTCATAAACATGACATAACACCTGTCATGAACATGAAGGAGTCTTTATGAATGTTTATGACTGTTGTCATTAAGTGTCATTCGGTAAATTATGACACTTTTAATGCAAAGTTGACATTGTTTAAAATGTCTTTGTTATGACAACTTGACATTACCCAAGACAAAAATGTCTTGATTATGACAACTTGACATTAACAAAGACAGAAATGTCTTTGTTATGACAACTTGACATTAACTGAGAAATCATAACCTGTCAACCTGTCACAACTTTGGCCGTCATGACACCATTAAAACTGTGTCATGAATATTTTACTTGTCCTCAAGTAAAGTGGAACACATTGTACTAGTTATAAAGATGTCATTAAGGGTTATTACACTGCAAAATGCTTGAAGTTTGATAATTAGACCTGTTATGACATATTTGTGACAGGTTGACAGGTTATGATTTCTTGGTTAATATCAAGTTGTCATAACAAAGACATTTCTGTCTTTGTTAATGTCAAGTTGTCATAATCAAGACATTTTTGTGTTGGGTAATGTCAAGTTGTCATAACAAAGACATTTTTTGTATTTGTTAATGTCAAGTTGTCATAACAAAGACATTTTAAACAATGTCAACTTTGCATTAAAAGTGTCATAATTTACCGAATGACACTTAATGACAACAGTCATAAACATTCATAAAGACTCCTTCATGTTCATGACAGGTGTTATGTCATGTTTATGACAGTGTCATGTCAGTCTTATGCACACCCCTTCAAATAAAGTGTTACCAAAGTAGTAGACTAGTGTATAGTATTTACTCAACATTATTACAAACACAATTTGCATTACCTATTCACACGATTTTGGAACAAATTGTAAATGTCGTAAACGCTTGATTTTAATTTTTTATCCAACAGAGATGATTTATTTTTTAAATATTTAAATGTGTATTTTAAAAAAAATCCACACCAAACCCGTAAGACTTTCGTTCATTTTCGAAACGCATTCAAGATTTTAAAATCTTTAAATCTGAGAGCTGATCTGAGCTACGCAACTACTTTCAAGCCCTAAAATGGTAGTTAAGACATCATTAAAGTAATTCATGTGATTCCAGTAATTCTTTGTTTACGCAAAAAAAAACATAATTTACACTTTATTTACAAAATATTAATCTCCAACGTACATTCACGTACCAACGTCTGATCTCATGTCAACACAACACGCATGCTCTCGTGAACACGAATTGGAGGTTCATATTTTGTAAATAATTTTTTTTGTGATAAAGCACTCACGTGATAAAACACAACCCGGAAAAACTCTCGGTATGGATTTTTGCAGATAACGTTTCTTTTAGCAATCAGCTATCAGTGCGGATTAATCAGCAAAACCAATCAATCGGTCGACCTCTTGTTTTTACTACCTTTCTGGGGCTTGAAAGTGGTAGTTGCGTAGACTGTCAATGGAGGGACAGAAAGCTCTCAGATTTCATTAAAAAGATCTTCATTTGTGTTCTGAATATAAACGAATGTCTAAGGTTTACAGGTTTGGAATGACATGAGGGTGAGTAAATAATGACAGAATTTTACTTTTAATGTCTTTGTCTAGAAGATCATTGTTTGCATTTATCCATCTAGTTTCACTGCCAACTCCAGAACTAGTTTACCTAATGAATTCATTTCTATCCCTCAATACCACATCAAACAGTCTCTCTTGTGTATGTGTGTCTTCATGATCCTCTGAAATGCTTGAGATCACCAGTTTAATGAATTTGTCCCGGTTCCAAGTTTATGTCCAGGTTCAGTAAGAGTGTCATTTAAATGTCTGTGTTTGTGTGGAAGAGTTGTTCGACATACAGTACACTGTCTCCGTTGTTCAAAAGGCAGGCTGGGTTAAATATTAGCCTCTGGGCACAATGATTCTGCCCTTCCCTGAGAAATCACCCGCGCTTTTATGGAACATGAGAAATGATGGCCTGATTTGATATCACAACAACTTGTCTGTGTGTCGTAAAGCCACAATTGTGGGCAATATTTTACAGTTTTTATCAGTGCAAACAATAGGTTTCACACTGAAAGCAAACAGGGGTTGTTAAATGTTGGTTCAAACGGTCTGCGATGACTCTTGTTTTTGCATTCTGACATTTTTGCATCACGTAATGCAGTCAGGCCTCGTACCGAGATACCTGCAGGAAACACGGGACAGAACGAGAGGACCGTATCACACACATCAGCGCCATCAGAGAGTAAACAGTGAATGGCGTCTGTTTGCGTAAGGACACTGGAAAGTACGCGCACACAATTGCACCTGTTCTGTTGGTATTACTCTAGTCAAATAGTAGGCAGAGAGAATTGTGGGAAAGGGAGCGATAACAGGGCATAGACTCCATAAAAGTGAGGCTTTATTTGCAGGCCAAACCACGAGACACAGATTTTCCGCTCGGTTTTGCCGGCTCGCAGGAATTCCTCTCTGTCCTCTGGATGTCAATCTGATTGACTGTCCTCCCACTGGACTTTCGTGAACTGTCACATGGAAACCATTTATTTATAGTCTGTCTGTCTGTGTCATTGCTGAAAGTTAGTTATTGGTTCTCTTTGCCATTAATCAGTGATCATATCCGAATGCTGTCATTAAAGGAACACTCCACCGTTTTTTGAAATAGGGCTTATTCACATTCTTTCATACATTTAGATAGGTGTGCAAATGCATTTTTGTCTCAGTGAATGCATTGTTTTAGTTTGACAGGGTCGGCGCTAGCTTAGCTTAGCACAATGAATGGAATCCTTTGTTGCCAGCTAGCATGTCCTGAGTAAAAGTGATAATTGTTTTTAAAAAAAAAACACGTAATTACTTCTTGTGGCCTGTGTATTCACAACGAGTACAAATAGCGCTGCAGATTAACACTAGGCGATTTCCTAGGCAGATATTGACTTGGGACTATATTAGGGGGAAGCACAGGCGAAGCACTGCTACTTAGGCGAAGCACTGCTACTTGGGATTTCATGTGTTGTGTAATATCTCTGCGCCCAAGTAGCAGTGCTTCGCCTAAGCAGCAGTGCTTCGCCTGTGCTTTCCCCTAATATAGTCCCAAGTCAATATCTGCCTAGGAAATCGCCTAGTGTTAATCTGCAGCGCTATTTGTACTCGTTGTGAATACACAGGCCACAAGAAGTAATTACGTGGGTTTTATTTTTTATTTTTATCACTTTTACTCAGGACATGCTAGCTGGCAACAAAGGATTCCATTCATTGTGCTAAGCTAAGCTAGCGCCGACCCTGTCAAACTAAAACAATGCATGCACTGAGACAAAAATGCATTTGCACACCTATATAAATGTAGGAAAGAATGTGAATAAGCCCTATTTCAAAAAATGGTGGAGTGTTCCTTTAAAATGCACTTGATTTTTACATTTTCGGTAACACTTTACAAAAAGGTCTCATTTGTTAACATTAGTGAATGCATTCGCTAACATGACCAATATATTTTTTAAAGCATTTCTTAATCTTTGTTAGGTCTGTAGCAGTTATTGATTAATTGTCTGATTGTGGTTATTCGATCTAATCGCAGTTATTTGAGATAATTGTGCAGTATCATGTTTTTCCATCCAAGAAAGTTATTTTTGCTATTTTATATTTATAGTTAATATAGTTATTATACATAACTGACATAAATATATATATATATATATATATATATATATATACACTTATGTTAGATGTGATGTAATCGCAATTAATCGATTTGACAGCACTAACAATATTCTTCATTTTCACAGCATTTAAGTCAATCATGTGCATTTTTAATTATACATTTTATCTTTATATAAAGTGACAAAAACGGACAAAATTGTTAATTATTTCAATGACAATTAATCATCAGAACAAAATTCCTAATCATGATGGGCTAGGTTAATGTTAGTATAAATCTACTCTTCATTGTTTGTTCATGTTAGATCACAGTGCATTAACAGATGTTTACTTTGGCATTTAAAAATGGATTCATGAGTGTTAAAATTACCTCTGACTAAGATGAATAAATGCTCTAGAAATATTGTTCATTATTATTTCATGTTAACTAATATAGTAAATCAATGTTAACAAATTAAACATTGTAAAGTGTTAAATTTTCTTAAATGGCACGATGCTAAGGTGTTACTAGGATATTCTGGGTAATTGCTATGATATACTGGATGGTGCTTACTGGCACAAGTTTACAGATCACACCCACAATTCTCTCTGATTTTCTGGTTTGGATTTGTGTCTGTTATACTGTACTGTTGATGTCTGTGCCACTCACAGTCACAACAGTCATAAAGGAGGAATGATCCTTACTTCCCTGATGCCACTTGAGATAAGATGTGTGCGAGTTATGTTTATCTGTTTATGCTGACAGGAAAGCAAGAATTATGATTGTGATGTCGGTGTCTGACGTGTCTGTCTTCTCTTGAGCTGAGTTTTTATACCTCACTCTACATATGCAGTACCCTTTGTTTGACGGGACAGAGAAAGAAATAACAAGTCTTGTTAATGATGCTTATCCCTACAATGTTGTTACGGCATCTAGCTGCAGATGCTAACTGGGCCATGCTAACCCTGACCTCATGTTTTATCTGTGAATTCGCACGCCGACACACTCCGACTAGAAGAGTATGCAAGTTATCAATATCATTATGTTTTTTAAAGTGTCTCCAACCTTCTGGATGGCAAGCCGTGGGAAAATAGTTTGATTATAATCTGCTCATTAATTCTGACGTCACTGTTTCCAGGTCCAAAACACCATCAGATGCCAAAAGCAAACAACAAATGGTACTAATACACACTCTCACAGTGTGTTGAAATCACGATCCTAACCTTTATCTTCATACCGAAATCCCAGATGGCCAGACAGTGATTCATCTTTTATTAATCGTTAAAATATTGGTGCCCAGAGACTGCATCATTTACACCGTGAGATTATATATATATATATATATATATATATATATATATATATATATATATATATATATATATATATATATATATATATATATAATATGAATGGATAAATGTACATTGAGATGGTATCCTCACTTGAAACAAGTGATAGATTGCACCTGGAAATTATATTCCTTACGTCATGCAATTTTCAAATTATCATTTATATTCAAAGCACTACAAGCTGACTAGTAGTACTGTAGTACTGTATTACATTATTTAATTGTTTGTAAAAACATTAAAAATAGTGTGCTTTAAACAGAAGTGTATGGATGAGTCAAGACACTGCACCAAATATGTCACCGTTTTCTGAAAATATAGCCAGAAGAGATGGGACTAGTCGTGTGATTTTAAAATTGTCTGAACAATTTTTTCCAGTATGTAATACTCTTGTTAAAACCATGTAATGACTACAGAAGTTTTTGCTTAATATGCAATGATACCAGAAGTACATCCACCTAGAAAAATAGTCCCACTTCGAAAGTAATGATTTTGACATCTTCTTGACATGAATTGACAAAGAATTTATACAAGTGCTTTAACATAAATATCAGCTGCGTGTTTCTCTTTTGTTTTGGTTTTTGCCTGGTTTTATAAACTAATGGGATGAAGAGTCAAAATGATTGTCTATCACATATGTTGTCAATAATGATGAACTTATATTGAACCCAAAACATTGATTGAATCAAACTTTGTTGCTCATATTTTGCGTTAGCGATAAAACGGGCATACAAGGTTACTGTGAATCACAGCTGTGTCCCAGCTGCTAATGAACAATCTAATGCTTAACAGTGTCCTGTTCACATCCATGTGTAGATTGCTTGTGTGTGAGTGAGGCGAGCTATGAGGATAATTCGGTTATGGTGTGGATTTGTGTCATACTGTAATTTTATCTCTCTAACACACACACACACACACACACACACACACACACACACACACACACACACACACACACACACACACACACACACACACACACACACACACACACTATCGTAAACACTGACCTTTAATTCTTCAAGCTGGACGCGAGTGGGCGGGGCGCAGTGGATATCCTACGTTCTGATTGGCCGATTGGATTTGTGCGCTCAGTGGAGGGGCCGGATTAGTAGGTCACATGACCACTTCAGATTCTCTCTCTGAAGCAGATCCTCGCAAACAGACTCCCACGTACTTACACACAACACACGCACACTACAGGCGAAAATCCCCTATTTACGAGGGAAGAGGAGTGTGAGGGTTGCTTTGTGCGCTTTACCGAGTGGAATTGCGGACTGTTTGTGGAGTTTTTGGACTGTTTTTGTCGTGTTTAATCCTCCGAGGTAATCTGGGATTCTCGAGGCGGGAATGAGAGAGATGCGCTCGAGCGCTCACTGGACTTTCACTCTGTGAGGATCAAACAGGTGAGTTTAACGGCACAAGTTCTGGAAACCACTCCGTTTTCTTTTCTGGGTTACTATTTAACCCTGCATTGTCGTTTAAAGTCAATTCGAATGGTTAAATAAACTACAAAGCGTCAAAAAATATATATTTTAAAGGTCTTATTCGTCAACCATCACTATTTTTGTAACCTTAAAACACAATTTTTTTACCATTTTATTATGTAATTTGATCATTTTGTGCTTTTTTAGCTTACTTTGTCGTTATTTTCTGCGCGAGGACGCACACACCCCCTCGCGCGCCGATAGTCCGCTATTCTGAGCGCGAGCCCCTTTGCAACTCCTGAAATCTGAGTCTGAAAATCTCTCGCGCGCTATTTATAGATGTGCTAAAGATAAATAGAGGAATAGTACGGCATACTGACGATGTTGGGGGGGAGGGTGAGAGGAAAACATGGAGGTCATATGACATTTACTCGATTTATCATCAGTTAGTGTATGTTAAAGCTTCACATACAGTCCTCAGGTCAGCTGTGAATGGTAAGTGGTGATTGTAATGGTTCATTTGAGGGTGGCTGCTGTCTGAAATGGGACTCATGTCAAACTGAATCTAAGCTGTGTGAGAGAAAGCAGTAACACAATGAGGCATTGACTGTAGTGCATACTGTGAATCTTGTGACTCGTACTGCTGGTGTCCCTGTAGTGTATTTTATTGTCTGCTGTGGCTATTGTATTACTAGTGTCCTTTCTGTTATTACAGCACTGATCTCTATACATGTGCGAGAGAAATCCGGCACAGCAGTTCATCATTGCCTGCCGAAACAGCTGTTTAAGTGAGGATTGAGGATCCCTCCCCATTTCCCACACTTTTTATTTTATTTTCATCAGACACCCATGATGACATTTTGGAGCAATCAGAAACACGTCCGAAATCAACACACTGCTTTGCATGAAGTATTCGATAAGCTGAGATTGACAGGCAGGGTTATATAATTTCACATACAGGACATCTGCCGCCTGTCCCAGTAGATTCAGATCCAGATTCATATTTAGCAGATTATAATTCCATTATGCAGTTTGTTTTCAACAGATGGTGGAAAGTTTTAAATGGTTAGTTCACGCAAAAAATACAGTCATGCCTAAAAAGTAGGCATGGCACAAAAGTAGCATCTCTAATGCTCACCAAAGCTGCATTTATTTGATTTTTTTCTTCTGAATCAAGATGTTTATTCTGAAAGACTGAAGAAGCTGTTGATTCTTCTGTCAGACGCATTTAAAGCAACACTATGTAACATTGTTTACCTTAAAATAATGTTTCCAAAATCTCGTAACAGGGTGAAAGGCACTTCTGCCATCGCCTGACGGGGTCTGTATCACTTTTACTGGCACTATTTAACTTCGGGGTTCGGGTAGTAACCCGACCACAAAAAGAACTACAAAATTCGACTGCTTTACGTCAAGCGCTACAATAGTCATTATTTCGTTTTTCTTCGTTTCTGATGTCGCAATACATCATCCTTTCATGAAATCATGTAACATACTCTACCTTGTCTGTGGACATCGTTCATTCTAAAGCCGGTGCTGGATAAACAGCGAGCGTGGGTAGGCTAAATTATTTACGACAGCGGCAATGGACAATTTCGTTTCCAACCAGTAGGGCGACCGAAGAGGAAAAGTTGCTTGGTGTTACTTTAAGTAAAGAGTGCCTGAGAGAAACGCGTTGTCCTGATTCAGTATCTCTGCGGTCAGGCTATATGTCATTGTCATTAATTCTAATGTTATTTTTTTGTAACTTGTTACTAAATAAAGTCTCTCACCTCGTTAAAAAGTTTTTTCCTGTTTTGTCAGATGTTGAACTGTTCTTGAATTGCGCACACTTCAATTGCACGCACAAATGCAGAGGCGCCTACAATTGTGGCTTAATGGTCATGGGAAAATGTGGGTCCGTTAGTCAAACCAGTTGAGAACTCGTACTAAACTCTAAAACTTAAACAAAAAAATCGTACTTGCTGCTTTAACTGTGATTTTTCTATTTCTTTCTTTATTTTAACAAATATTACTTTCTTTTTTTTATTGGTCTGAAAGGTAGTCATAACTTTCAGGTTTGAAACAACATGATTACCCATAATTTTTTGGGTTTTGAAGGGACAAATACTGTGGTTATTGTCTGGTGCGATCCACCCACCTGCTGCTGCTGTCATTGTTTAATTAGAGCGGTTCGTAGTTCTGCCTTTCAGGCTTGGCTGCCTTCGTGTTGTGTTTCTGGGTGGGTGTGTCAGAGTTGTTGTCATCTGTCAGCACATGACAGTTGCAGCCAGGGCTCACTAGATTGATTATTGCATCACAAGTTGAAACGCATGAGGTTTGTGTGCACATATGGCTTGTTGTCTTGACAGCATAATAAACAAAAGCGAAATCCCCTTAAACTTCCCTCTTCCTGTTAGTCTCATGTGCTCAGATCTATTGTAGAGTTTGCTTTTGTGTGTTTATTTGACTTTTTAACCTAGAATGCAACTCTTAATCAGATTAATAGGGCTATTTGATACTACAAGTTTTGCATGTGTGCCGTAGAGCACATACCTAAAAAAAGTCCATTGTGGTGAAGTATTGCTTCCTGTTGGTTTGGGCTTTTATTTAGCCCACCGTGTGTGTGTGTGTGTTTCTGGCAGAGTTGTCTGTTTTTAATCTGAACCATCTTTCCAAGTGCCATTTGACCTGAATGAGCAGCTTAGCAACGTACAGCAGAGAAAAGAAGCCCACCCGCCCCTGCAGAATGAGGTGGAGAAGCGAGTGAGTGTGAAAACACAGAGAAGTACAGGTGAAAGCTTTTCACTGAGGCCTGGGAAAACGCCTGACACAGCAGAAGTGATTTGAAAACAGTCCCAGCTGAATGTCTGATTTCAGTGGTCTTTACTAAGCATCACTATTAAGACTATTAACGCCAAATAGTGTTAAACTACCACTTTAACTCATCACTTTTTCATGCTACAGACATGAATGCTGCTTCAAATAACGCTGCTTGTTCTGGAGAGGTGTGCTGTTGCTTTTCTAATCTATCAAACATACTTTTCTCACCCGTTGGGAAATAAAATGATCAAATCATGTCCTAACTTTGGGTCGCCGGGTTGGTAATTTATATTGTTTCTGAAAGAAGTCTCTTATTTTCGTCAAGGCTGCATTTATTTGAAAACAAAAACAGCAATATTGTGAAATTATTGCAATTTTAAATAACGGTTTCTATTTCAGTATATTTTAAACTGAAATTTATGCAATTGATGCAAAGCTGAATTTTCAGCATCGTTACTCCAGTCTTCAGTCACATGATCCTTCAGAAATCATTCTGATATGATGCTCAAGAAGAAACATCATCAACTGGAGGGAAAAAAAACAACAGATTTGCTGCTTCAAACTTTTGTGGAAACCGTTTTACATTTTTTTCAGGCTTCTTTTGATAAATAAAAAGTTCAAAAGAACAGCATTCATTTTAAATATAAATCTTTTGTAACATTATTAATGTCTTTACTGTATTTTTTTATTAATGTAATGCATCCTTGCTGAATAAGTATCTTAGCAACACCCAAACTTTTGAACGGTATTGTCTTGTGCCATCTGGAGAAATACATTTGGGTGTGTGTGTGTGTGTGTGTGTGTGTGTGTGTGTGTGTGTGTGTGTGTGTGTGTGTGTGTGTGTGTTGTGTGTGTGTGTGTGTGTGTGTGTGTGAGAGAGAGAGAGCAAAAATCAGGCCTAACTAAACCCGATAGTGTAATAGGATAGCGCTGCCCTCCTGTTGGTTGACCTGACGCCACCCTTCACTGTTGGCGGGACAGCCACTCTCTTCTTTTTGTTGAGGGTGAACAAAGAACAAGGTCCATTGTGAATAGTGATCCTCTCAGCAAGTGAGTTCAGCTTATGTGCGGTTGGCTGTTTTTTGTATTGTATTGATCGGTGGACTTGTGTGCGTGTTTGTGTGGGACGATAGGTTTCCCTCAGAGCATTACTGATCGAGACAGTTTTGCCTGTCAAATGAAGTGCACAGGCTTCCTCTCACAGGTCTTTTCATTCAGTGAGTGGAAAATGTTTTGTGTTTACTATGGATGTGGAATAATAAGTATTTATAAATTTTTCTGTCTTTCCAGGTGAAAACAGCAGGAAAATACAGTAGAGATGAGTGGCGAGTCGAGACAGGAGGTGGTGACAACCCCTCCACCCCCCAGCGTGGGGAAACGGGAGGGTTACTTTGACCGCGTCAATGAAAATGACCCAGAATACCTGCGTGCACGCAACATGTCACCTGACCTGCGACAAGACTTCAACATGATGGAGCAGAAGAAAAGAGTCACACAGATACTACAGAGTCCAGTAAGAAAACACACTCACTGTTAAAAAATATTTTTTCCCCCAATTACCCCCAAAACACAACTTAAAGTTAATATTGTGTTAAATGAGAAAAGCATCAAATAGGCATTACAAAAATGCAGCGTTAGAAGGAAATATTATATGCGATTCAACATTTATTACACAGACTTTTAGGCTTCAACGGCCAGAATTTTCATTTTTGGGTGAGCTATCTATTTAATGTTTATTTTATTTTATTATTAATATGGAAATTAGGCTTGCTGCGATTAGTCAGTGTTACGCCTCCCACTGTCATTTTGCTAAAACAGTTGATAAAATGATAGAAATCATTTCATTCAGGTAGAGAACAGACACTACAATTAAAAACTGAACATGTCAGCTCAATGCAGCGTGAGCCGAACAAGATTCGCAACACAGATCAGCAGCAGGAGTCAGATCACATTTGCTCTCGTGCTATTTGGGACAAAACTGTTATTAAACTATTAGATTTTTTTTTTTTTTACAAGAAAATACTATTTAAGGTAAATTCATGTTTAATTTTTTGGGTTGCTTGCCATTTTTTGTGAGTATTTGTTAACTTTCCTAGCCGTTTCAGAGTGAAAATTGTTTTTAAAGTAAAAACAAACTTTCCAGTGCACACCGAAACAACACTTATGTACTAGGGCTGTGACGATACACCTATCTCTCCATTCGATACTACTTGGGTGCGATACAGTATGTATTGCCTTTTGTATTATTATTATTATTTTTTTTTTTTAAGAATTGCGATTCTACAAGTATTGTGATTCTATATTGCAATTGTTTTTAAACACTAGACCATCAGGAAAAGTTAAATCATACACTTATACAGACTGTACATGATGTATAAGATAAGACATTTTTACAAAAACAATTCATCACATCTTTTTTTTTTCTTTTCTTTTTATTTTTATTACTTTTATTTCAGAGGCATCATACAATACTACATTCTCTTGAATAAATGATTCAATAAATAAAAATTTTAACAGTCACTTGTCGCCACTTAGTGTCGAAACAATGTAATCGATAAGTTAGGGCTGAGGTAAACGATTATTAACAAAACGATTAGTTGGGCGATTATTTTATCGATTAGTCGACTAATCTAACGACTAATTAGACGATTAATATAAAAGATTAATTCTGCTGCTCGATTAATAAAAAACCATAATGTATCTCAAATAAATACGAAATAGCGTACTGAATCATGATTCTGTATAAGCTGGCTAACGTTAGTCTAATGTTATGTATTTGAACACCGTCATTAGAACTCTATAACCGCCAAAACCGTGTTATTAAAATATTTTGTACAAACATTTTTTATCATAGAGAATGTTTAAATACTAATATCAGCTTACAAGGGAAACGGAGGCGGAGTTAGTGGTGCTTCTGCTCCTGCTGGAGATGACTCGGGAGAGTCTGTTTCCCTTTACCGATCAGAGCACGCGCTGACACGGAGCAAAGCCTTGATACTCGACGTGTCCGCACGAGCGCGCGGCAAAAATGACGCGTTGGGTGCGCAAGACCCCATTTCGCTTGGCTGTGTGCACGGCTTCTTTTGTAACAGCGCGCGCCGCGTCCGCGGATGAACGACTGCAACCCGAATCTGCCCGAGCCGTACGTCTCACCGCACCGGCACTCAGTGTGCGTGTCTAAATTGCAATGTTTTTTTTTTGTTAAGGATTTGTTTACTGCGTGTGATTCATTTAATGGAAAGCACATTCACTTCTAGTGGTTTTCGTCCTTCATTCTGCAATGTTTCGGTCTCCCACGTGTGTTTGCGAGCTGTACTGCCGAAAACGGTGCAAAAAATAAATAAATAAATGAAGAAAGTGTCGACGCAAAAATATGGCGTCGACGTAATTTTGACGTCGAAGCGTCGACATCATCGACGCGTCGCTACAGCACTACGATAAGTGCGTTATTTTAAGCACCAAGTTTCTATCAAAAGCTGATTTTGATCTCTATCCTAGACATCAGTGTTCATATTTGAACTTTAAACTATGATAATTTTAACTATTGCATCACAGAAATGATGATACTATATGAGGTTGAAAAGACTGTTTGTGAAGCGGTTTCATGACAACTCTCTCCGGGTCAGTGGCAGCGCCAACACTGATTTGAATGTTGCGATATGATTTTGTCAAAGTTTAATAGACAGATGAATTGAAAGCTCGCGTGGGTGTTTGAATGGAGATCACAGTCTTTTAAAGATGAATCGTGCAGTCTTATCTCTCTCTCAGCATACGAGTAGCGCGAGGGCTTTCAGTGCTTTCAGTCTCACGTCTCTTTCACGCGTCCACTTGAGATATTACGTCACTCAACACTCATAGATAACGACACATTTAATCCTCTGTTGCAACGAAAGTGGCTTACTCTCTCAACCTCATCTACAAGCAAGGACAAAAATTAAAGCAATTGAGTTTTAATTAATATCAATTCTTGAATACATTGTTTTTATTTTAGAATCGTAAAAAAAAAACAAATCGCGGTAGCTAGGCGAATCGATTCTTTTATTCTCCCAGCCCTATGTACACAGTTTTGTTAAAGCAAATGTTTTGGTCTGTTTGTACTGTACAGGGATATTTTCCACCGATTTAATCCGCAAGAATGTGCTTTTAATGTAAAAGTGTTTACTTATAGATTTTACAGGTTGTCTCGAGCCATGTGGTTTTGAATAAACGCCATACCACGTGAAGTTTACATTCAAAGCTTGGCATGAACTTCTAAAGTTGAAGCCAGCCGCTTGCACCTTACTCAGCCTCTCTGTTCACAATGAAAGATTTATGGTTTATTTTTATCAGATGAGTAGGTTTGTCAGCAAGTTAATTGTGCGTTTGGTGTGATGTTTTGAGTTACAGCTCAATCGCACACACAAAGCCACAGCTGCACCGTAAAACCCATCTGGAAGACCACACCCTATTACACGCACACCACCGACATCCACTTCTCACATATAAACACAATCCAGCCAGCAAGCACAGCCCTGCACCTCTGACCTACAGTAGAGAGATTATAGCGAGCACACACAAGATTACAGTTAACACACACTGGAGAGATTACAGTGAACATACTGCGCAGATTACACTCCTGCAGACATTTCAGTGAACACACACTGTTTAAAGGAATGTTCTGGGTTCAATACAAGTTAAGCTGTATGGGCAACATCTGTCACATGTCGTCGAATAACTCCGCAAATAATGCATCTCGTACCTCACTTTGTAAAAAAAATTTTTTTTAAATAAATATGAATGTACTATTAAAATAAATGTTCAAGTTTCAATTATAAAATTAAAATGATAAATGCAAAATGCAAAAACACAATGTAAAATATATAACGTTTTTGTGGAGGAAAGGATCAATCTAAACTTCTTCACTTAGACCTTTCTGTTGAAGCAACATCCTAGAGCAGATCTGCAAGGTTGAGCGCTTTAACGTCCGTATTTAAAAGTGAAAGGCATTCTTTCTGTCATTGCCATCTCTGTAATTGTGATAAACAGGAGGCAGTGTGACACCACGGTTAATTACGGCGTGGCCTGCTGGGCTTTATTAGCAGCAGCTGTCCGAGCACGTGTTTCTGAGACGCACTATATGCTATTCTCACTCATGCTTCACTCTGTATGGAGAGGAGCCAGGCGGGGTAGGCAGCAGGTGTATCGGCACACAGGACTGTGTGTTTACGTCTGCGCTATCAGAGCGATTCAACAAGCCTCTCTTTCATCTGTCTCTGTGGCATCAGGGTTTCCGTGTGTGGACGAGAGCTGCTTAAATTACACGTCTGTCCGTAGACTGTGTTTAAGGTCAGACTATTATAGGCAGGGCGGAGTTTGCTATGCTTAGACCTCATCTGTGCTGTCACAACCAAAACAAATGAAGACATCTCAATGTTAACGCAAGCCCTTCTGGAAACTGAGGAGAAATAGTGGTTTGCTCTGACGGATATTTGCTTAGGAGGTTAAACAACATGTTAATAATATTAAACTGTTATGGCAAAATTGAATTTGTCTTGAATTTCCTCCCTTGGGTTATTTTTAGCTCCCCCACTCCCCTCTGTTTCCATTTTCAGCATTAAAGCATGCCATTCCCAGAGTCGTAACTGTTTTCCAAGAGTGCTGTGGTTTGGTTTGGTCAGGACCCTCACGTTTGAGAGGATTTCATGCTGAAAGGCAGGCGGCATCGTTCATACCCAGCCAATTTAATAGCTACTCGCACAGGGAATTAGAGCCCAGGATATCTCTATCTCACCTTTGTACTTATTTAGCTAGTTTTGGCTCGCACTATTGCGTTTGAAGAGCCGCCCATGTGCTCATACAGTGAGGTGAATGGGTTACTAAAACAAATTCACCTTGTCTGATCAGACAGCATATCAAAACTCTGACTCTGACCCACATTACAATGTCTTAAAGGCTAGATAACGCCCATCTTGCACCATGACGGATATAGTTTTGTGGTTTGATATTAATGTAGAAACTGTGTTTTGAATTATGATCTTCATCGCTTTGATCTAATGACAAGTGTGGGCATAATAGCCCATGTTTATGTGATGGTGTAACCCTGTGCAAATATGTTGGCTGCATGGTTTGTTTTGGAGGCATGTTTGATGATTCCCACAGTTAATCTTTCATCATGCTGTTCACCTATAAAGTACTTCGCTGAACGAAACCTGCACACAGCAAAACTGATCCCAGATGCTTGTGTGCTTGTTTGCACCTAGTTAGTGTAGTAGACAAGCATTAGGCCATCCTTAAAAATATTCTTGTTTGCCGTAACCCGACCGACCCTGTCAATTTAGGACAGACCCAATTATTTATTTATTTTCCCTTTTAGTCCGACCGACTTGCCGGTTGTAAACTTGCGTTAAGACAGACCAAATTTTTTTTTTACTCTTCAAACATCTAATACAAATGCAATAATATAATATTAATCATATTTTAGTATATGTTAATATAAAATATTGTGAATATAAAAAGCCTACATAGGCTACGTTCTTTCTTTTAGATATAAACCCGCGGCGTCTATGATTGTTTACACCATGGTATAACGTTAGCATCTCACATATGGCCGTTCGCTTCGTTTCATTCACTGTCAATGGTTCGCGCTTGGTAATGATGGCTGCGGGTGTTGTTTTTCGAGAATTTTGTAGTCCTGTTTGTCATTGTGCACGAAACTTCACGCCAATAAATCATCAGAAATATTGCTGACTTGTGCGCGTCTCACGCGCTCTTTACGTTCGTAATGCCTGTTAGTTGTCCATGGATTTGCCTATATGTGGCGTTGAAAATGAAAACGTCTTTAGACATGAAAACTTGATTTTACAATTGATTTAAATGAACACGTTTGTCTCAAAAAACAAACAGGATTTTTTTCACAAAAGTGACAACCGAAAGCAACGTAACTGGTCTCTGATTTGTAGGTTGCATTGACACCTAGCGGTGGATGCAAGTAAAACAGTATAACCTAGTAAACTAGTAACCAGTAACACAATTGAAATTGTTTTATTGATGTAAACATCCTAAATGTAACACATTAACATGTTTTCTCATAGGTATTACATTGCATGTTAATCTAATTAACTGTTATTTTGTGAATTCTAAAGTCATTTTAATTTGTTTACCTCTGAAAATCCACTTTCATTGAACTCTAGTGGATTATTTTTTATAGGCCTACCTACCGACCCCTTTTTTTTTTTTTTTTGCTGTTACTGCAAACCAAAATATTTTTAAGGATGGCCTTACTATACTATTGCTCATACTTAAAGTGCGGTCTATAGTAAGTGATTTATGTAGTAGAACTTGCACAAGTCACATTCAAACCAAGAAGCTTTCTTCTGTTAAACGCGTCGAATGTGTTGCGAAATCTGTATGGGGAAATTTTTCACCTTCACGCGATTTTCCCAATCTCATATATTCCTATTAAAATGACTGGATTTTGCCCAATTCTCAGATTAACAGCAAATGTGACCACACCTTTATAGTTGAAATTTTAACAAACCCATAAATGTAGTTTTGGGCTATTATGTGTGTATTAAGGGCATGCATTTGTGGCTTCTTACTTTTGCCTTTGTTTTCTCAGTGTATGATTGATGGATTAGGCTTGCGTTCAAAACCAAACAAACATAAAGGCCAATGTAATTTGACTCCTGTGTAGTTTGGTTCACCCTAGATTAGTAATAAGCACTGATTAGTTTACACACAAGCACAAAGCAGAACTGTTCTCCTCGTAGATATCCAGTTAACTCTGAGTGTCACTCAAAGATTTGATTTCAATGACCTCTGACACTAGCTTATTGCTTATTACTATTTAAACACAACTTTTAAAAAGCCATTATTTATCCCAGTACATGCAATTTGCATAAGCCTAGTCAGACAGATTAAAAAACAGCTGATTTGTAACCACTGCTCACCATTTTGTGTGCAAAATCCATCAGGCATTCAGTGAACCGAGCATGCCTGCTACTTGTTTACCTTTCTTATTCTGGTTTATGCATATATGTTTTTGCATAGTGTTTGCATGTATTCTGCCTGCTTAGGACGTATCAGTGTGACGATTTCGCATACTGTGCTGAAGGAAATTCTGCATGCATCAGCTCACATCCAGACACTTACTCACACCTGGTAATAATAAGACATGTCTTTGTGCACTTGTACAGTAAGAATGAAGTCATCATAACTGAGGTGTTGTCAATGAATCTCCTCTGTTATTACCGGCAGCTTGTGAGCACTGTCAATGTGTGCGATTCATTCTTTAGTCTGAACTCTTTGATCTGAACAGGTGTGCAGAATGACAGCACATCTTACAGAAGAGCTTTATCTCTGTTTTTAAAAACCAGATATGAATCAGTGTTTCTTCTAGTGTCGCGGAGCAGGCGTGTTACGGATACATGGTGGGTTAGGGTTAGTGTAACAATATTTATAGGTATTTAGCAGATTTTCTATTTACAACGAAGTAAGCTAATTGCCTGCACAAAATATGATAGCATTAAAATCTAACAATATGTAACGACAAAATTTAAAGTGGCTTCATAAATTAATTAAAAACATAAAGCAAGACACACAATTAGGGGTGTCACGATTTCGATTTTAAATCGAAATCGATCGAAATTAAGTCACAATCTCGATAATCGAATTCAAAAATGGAATCGTCGATACTGCCACCCCCCATGTCACGTCCAGTTGCTATATGCAAAGCGGAAAAAAAACAGCGTTGAAGTGCTGCGAGTCCTCTACCTCAGTTACAGCCAGTCAAAAGATAGCATGGCTGCAGATGCAGGAGACCCATCGACAGGACTTCTGACCTCCTCTTTCACTAAAGTCGCCGGTGTGGTACAGTGGGAGTATTTCTGATTTCCAGTGAGTTATGTTGACAACGTTCACATTCGCGTTCAAAGTTCGCGCTTCAAAAAAGCCACACTTTGCAAGCTCTGCTACTGTATGTGCGTCAGTGCGTGTACCATATTCTTCCACTTTTTAAATTAAAACTTTAAATTGACAAAAACAGCAGACTCAGAACAGTATAAATCTTTATACAATAAATCTAGCATGTCACAAATAACTTGATTCTCCACCTCCACGAATGAGACAAGTGTCGTTCATTTCCGCACCTAGTCTATTTTTGCTGCACGCGCCGAGTTAAAGCGACAGCGCACAGTTCGTGGTCAAAATGAACATGACATGAAAAATGTTGTAATTTCATCATAAATGCATTTAATTAAATTCTACATTAAATACTAATATTTTTCACAGTCATGTTTGTACTTTAAGACCGAGGTAAAGCAAGGAAAACATATATGTATCTGTTAAACCTTGTTTGTTTTGTTGTGAACTTGAATGTCATCTTCTGTGAATAAGACTGCAGTTACAAAAGAGAAAATACATGGCAGGTTATTTTGCTTAAGTTTCTAATTGACTGAAGATATAAGTTATTGTAACATTATTGTGTTAATAAATGTTTTAAATTTGACAATGTAGTGTGGTACATTGCGAACAAAGGTCATATATTATATTACATAAAAGTCTAGTCTAAAAATGGCATCGCAAACTGTGCTTAAAAAAAATACATGTAAAAATCGAGAATCGAATCGAACCGAACCGTGACCTTAGAATCGAAAATGTAATTGAATCGAGGATTTGGAGAATCGTGACACCCCTACACACAATGGTAGGGGAAACATTGTGAATGATTTCCTCCTTTAAACATTGAAAATACATTTTCAAGGTTACAGAGTTCCAATGGACTTGAGGGATTTTGGATATAACCAAAGTCTTTAAGACAGTGAGATGTTACTTTCGTTCTTCACTGTTTTTGTCTGTAGAGAACATCAGATCTCCTTCTGTTTGGTCTCCTTTATCTCTTCAGAGTGAGTGGAGTAGGCCTCTAGGTTAATATACTTAACTAGGTGTAGCGGTAAAGTGGAAAAAACTACTGTAGAGGTTTAAACGTGTAGGAGTGTGAGAGGATTACAGCTGTGTGTTCATCTCTCAATACTGTGCGTGAGTACGTCTCTAATCTCAATCTTGCTTTCTCTTTCAGGCATTTAAAGATGAGCTGGAGGGAATGATCCAGGAACAGATGCACAAGGGGAATAACCCAGCAGGACTGCTCGCTCTGCGGCAGATCGCAGACTTCTTCATGACCAGCTCCTTAGCCGGTTTCTCCACCTCCCCGCTCAGTGAGTATCGGCATGGTGCGACGACTCCACCTGTTCAGAGATATACAGTTCAATTCCAATTTTCATTTGCCATTTTTTTTATAAAGCGCAATTAAAAACAACCTGGGTTGACCAAAAGTGCTGTACATAAAAAATCCACAAACGCAGTTACAAAAGGTTAAAGATAAGGTTTTTTTTAGCATACAGGTCTCTAAATAATACCTGTTTCCATAAACAAACATTGAAGGAGGAAATACAACCAGCCAAGTCAAGAAAGCGTTTGCATTCTTTTATCTCACTACTTCCTCCCTTATCACCCCATCCAGCTCTCCACACATGTGTCTGTTTTCTCTCTGTGCGCTGCTATGCGGAACTAATCAGTGAACCCCTTTCAGTACTTTCTGTACATTCAGAGCCTAAACCTCAGAGGTGTCTGTAGACCATCCATACGTCTAGAGCGTTTTCTAGAGCATATCATGGATAACTGGATCTGATATTTAGAAATAAGAATTTAATGTATACATAGTTCAAAATGCAAAGCTCCCTTCCCAGTTTGCCCAGTTTATTTATGACTGCCACTAGGGCTGTCACGATGTTAGAGTTTTCACACCACGGTTATTGTGGCCAAAAGATTTCACAATATTGATATATCGCGATATCTATAGAATCTATAAGAGGTGTTATCAGTCAAATTAATTATTACTTTGTTTATATAGTTTTTCTTTTTTACACAACAAACATAAGGATGCTGATAAATACAAGGCACATGCATTACTTCGTGCATACTCAATCTATGGCAAATTTTTGTGAAGGAAGACAAGCATGTGAGGTTTATCTGGTTTCAAACTGAAGCGAAACGTCTGAATGTTTCCTGAAGAACTGAAGAGCTCTTAAACCTGTTGTGCTAGCGCCAAAAATTCATGCAGATGGCAGATTTGAACAAAAAAATCAAGTGCAAATACAAAAATAAGATGAGTAAAGAAATGGGATATGATCAAAGAAACCCCCTGTTAACAGATTAATGTCACGTTTCCCATTCCAGGACTAGTAAAATAATCGCAATATATAGCCAGCAATATTGTTATGTTTAAGGACATTATGAAATTAAGATAATGTCTGTACTATGTTATGATTGTATTGTACAATTAAATACAATAGTTGCTGAGTCTGTTATCTGAACACTTTACCTCAGAGCGCATCTGTTAACTGAATGAACTGAGAATCCTGAAAATCCGATAACATCAGCAAATTTCTTTCAAGCAGCTGATTTCTGTGAATGAATGTAAAACTAAATCTATATTGCAGCACAGAGTGAAATCATGAACGATGATTTTAGATGAATATAATGTAAATTTAATATAAAACTATGTAAATGGCGCCCTGTGTCACGGCTGGATTTTGAGCCGTTGCTGGGCGGCGCAGACAGACGCCGAATGGCACCGCCGGTGTGTGTACACTCATAGATGTGTTCGAATTTTAACCCTCTGAGCCCGACGGCATCGTCGACGACGCCACACATCACCTCCGAAAATTTGATATTACTCGATGAAAGATTTATCGATTTTCTTACCGTTTTTTCCAGCAGAAAGCTAACGAGCTAGCCATCACGGGGGTGTCTTTGGTGTCTTTCTAGCATTTACAGAAGGTTTTCTATCCAGCCTGGAACTTGTGCATCCTTTCGGAGTTTTTCAGCAATAAATCCAAACGTTTATATCCAACTTTGATACACTTGAAGTCCATAATTTATACAAATTCCGTCATTTTTGCTGCTAGCTCGATGCAAGCCGCCATTGTGGATATCACGTGATGGTTTTTGACCAATTACAGGCTGATCATCCGTCGTAAACATTGGTGTGCGTCATTGGGTCATTACGCACTAACAGTCTATGGCATGAACCGAGGAAGGGAGGGAGGGAGAGAGAGAGAGAGAGAGGGAGGGAGGGGGGAGGGAGGGAGGGAGGGAGGGAGGGAGGGAGAGGAGGAGGAGAGAGAGGAGAGAGAGAGAGAGAGAGAGAGAGAGAGAGAGAGAGAGAGAGAGAGAGAGAGAGAGAGAGAGAGAGAGAGAGAGAGAGAGAGAGAGAAGAGAGAGAGGAGACGCAGGTTTCACAGAGAAATGGATGTAAATCGAGCGCTGGCCTTTTTGATGCCATGCAGGATGATGGCTTTTCAGGAGAACAGAGCTTTTTGACAGATGAGGAACTACATTACCAGGGTAGACCCAGCTGAAGTGCCATTTATTTATTGACTAAAAAAGTATTATAGTAGTATAAAAGTATAAAAAGAATAGAATAAATAAAATAGAAATGCAAAGCCTGTGATGTGGCCCTCTTTGTGATTGCTGATAGGAACTGTTTTGAGGCTTGGCACCAGTGAATTTCATGAAAACGCCTGGACTTCTTTTGGAAAAATGTAAATAGCTTTGGTTCTGTACAAGTTATAATGTTTATTCCTGTGCTCCAGGACTCCAAAGACATGAACAAACTGTTTTCCAGAGGAAATTTGATTAGCTTTTATTTATTTGTGTGTGATTTCAATAAATATTTGAGTGATTCAATTTCCAATTTATTTTTTCATTTGTCTTTATGGTCCCATAACTTATTTTACATTCAGGTGACATCAATGTAACACAAATATGCTGAAAGTTCAATTTGTCCTGAAAAAAAAGAGGTGTGTCAATTGTCTGTGCACAAAAGGGTTGATGTTTTACAAGCTTTTTTAGTTAATAACACCAGACGGAAAATTTATTGTAAAAATACCCTTAGGTCTCTGAGGGTTAAAGACGTGCGCTTCTGGTCAGGTGTGCGAACCCCTTTAATAAGGAGATGTTTTCTTGAAGCCGAAGAACTCCCATACTGGCAAGCTTAATTTTTTTGGATGTGGACAGATGTTTCACTCTCTCGCTCGGACGACATTTTTCTCAGAGTAGCTGCGCGGGGTCGTCGTCTTATTTATTAGGTGTCAGCGGGTGCAATACAGCCACCTGACAGGTCAACCAGGTACTGGCGCTGGAGTATTTACGTGTCATGTTATCATAAGAGTCCTATTCATTTTAAACATTGACTATGTTTACATGCAGCCAATAACCCGTTCAAAACTGGGATATTAGCAATAACCCGGTCGCGAACGGCCATGTAAACACCGGCAAAAACCTGAATATGCTCATATCCCGGATTTTAAAAACCGGGATATTATACCTGGGGTACCCCTTTTCTAACCCGAATTTTTGGTCATGTAAACGCGTATTGGCATATCCCCATAGTGATTTGTGTTCTGCGCATGTTCTATTCGCAAGGAATCTTGGTCTTTTGAGTAGAGAAACTTCTTGGCGCATACAAAACCCTGCGTGCAGTATACCGGAAGTAAACATGGCGAGACGCAGCACAGCATACTTTTGGAGCGAGGTCAGTAACGTTACCAGCATCAAAGCGCAAACAAAGGCGATCGCTATCTGCCCCGAACTGTTCATTATCCGTGTGCTGCTGTTGTTGTCTTTGGATACAGGAAGAAAAATAGGACATTTTGCATATTGCGTCTTAAGGTGGTCCGTACGTCCAGACGCTAACCGCCCGTCGCCGTTTACATGAGATATTGCAATTCCATGTATACAGGAGAAACTCTCTCTGCTCACGCATGTAAACGGGTTATTCCTAATGTTTCAGAAACCCGAATAGTGACCTTAACCCGACCATAACCCGAAAATTGGCTGCATGTAAACGTAGTCACTTATCGCCAATACCGGTATATTGTCACTCTAAATTAACACGATGTCAATATTTCATGCTTTGAATATCACGATTATCTTCAACACCGGTATTTTGCAACACCCCTACTGCCCACATTTGCACAGATATATGAAGTCTATTCAATGGAGATTTTGAAAGCAATTCTCAATCTTAAGGCCTGTACACACCGGGACGAATATCAGCTCGCGTTATTCGTCAGCGTTTTTCAACGCGTTTTTTTTGTTCACACCCAAACGATTTTCGCTGACGATGAGCCGAGTCAACATGCAAATTCATTCCCTGACATTAGATGGCGCTAAATACCCCGGTCCACAAAGTGCTTCTGACACTCGCTTGTCACTCAGAAGAAGAGAGCAAGTTTGTCGCGTTTGTCATATAGTTCTTTATTCTCGTAAGTGTCTCTTTATATAGACAACAACTAGACCGGCAGCTCTACATTCATCTGGCCTTGCATCTTCCTCGTCTTATTTCTTCCCGGCAGAGTTTAGACGCTGTATATCTTCTTCGCCGTTACGTATGTGTGCTCGGCAAGACCGTTTTGTGTTTGAGCGCCCCCAAGTTGTGTTTTACTGTAACTTCAGAAGCTCCAGACACGTGAGCAAAAGCGCCAATCTCATTGGTCGGATATTTTTTGACGCGGCGCGTCAAACCAAAAAAACGAACCCGAGGCTTTTTAAAAAAATGACGCTTTTACGCGTGGCGTTTTACGCGTCGGTGTGCACACTCACATTGGCGCCCATTGTTTAGTCACGAGTCGTTAAACGTTGACGAATATCGCACGCGAAATTCGTCCCGGTGTGAACAGGCCTTTACACTACACCAAGCTCAAGATTTATCCAGCTGGAGTTCCATAGAGTTCTGGAATATTCACTCAACTGGAGGTATGAAGCGAGTTCCAGAATGTCTAGTCAAGCGGAGTTCTAGAAAGAGTTCTCAAACATTTAGTCTTCTGAAATGTGTTGTCAACCGGTGCTCTAGAATAAGATCTGGACTGCGTTACACTAAGGCATCATGAGCCCAAGTCCCCAAGAGTGTGGAGACCATAGCCACCCGTTTTCAGTACAATAAAATCAATGCTTTTGGGAAATGTACCCCAGGATTGTTTAGTAAAGTGGAGATCTGGATAGACTTGTGGAAGGTTTTGCCATGTAGAGTTCTGGAACATTTAGCCAAATGGAGTTGTGTAATATACTTTGTCTGTGCTTTATATAAAATGTTATTACTGTAGATACGAAGAGCTAACTGGTTATTGTATGGCTGGATTTATTTTACTATTATTGGATTTCCTAATTCTTCTTTGACCAGAATCCCTAAAGGTTATAAATAAGCTATGGTAAATTGATTTCAGGGATGTTTTTTAGCTGTAAAAATTCAATCTAACTAAAACGTCTTTATTAGATTTCATGCGTATCAGTGTTTCATGGACACTTCTGAGGTGTTATCAGTTAATCAGGACACACCACTGGCTTAATTTAGAGTCTGAGTTTGATCAGTATCCGGGTATGGATTTACACACACCTTTGTTGTCCATATTCCCACGAGAGCAATACTAAAATGTCAATTTCAAGTTGTGCGCTCAGTTGGCTTCACTCATTGATATCTAATAAACATCTTGATGCTTTTAAATACATGTTTAATTGAACCGTTAGCAAACAAATGAGAAAGCAGCACATAGCAATATATTTGTTTTGTGTTTTTGACCTGTTCTTGAATTGTTTTCTCAGGTTTGGGCATGGTGACCCCAATAAACGACATGTTCAGCATGGAGTCCAATACTATGGTGAAGGGAGAGAAACAGACCCGCTGCAAACTGGCCAGCCTCTACAGAATAGTGGACCTGTTCAGCTGGGCCCACTTCACAAGCTGTTACATTACAGTAAGGCATAGCTTTCTATCATTAATATTGGTATCAAAGGTTAAATAATAAAGTTGATTTTGTGTTCGTATTTTCGAACAAGGAAATGAAAGTGAATGGTGTTATCCAGTGTTTCGCAATCCATTCCTGCAGGCAATACACATTATTATTCCTCTAATCAGACACTCATTTAATTCATTGAGCCAAGTAGATCCTTCCATTCATTTAATCCCCAACAATGTCATTTTATACTATTATATTATTATTAAATTATACACAGCTACTTTTTGAATGGCCGTTTTGAAAGGGAAATATCCACATTTTTTGGATGACTTTTGGTACGGATTAAAAAACCTTGTTCTAATTTTATCATGAGAAGAAATGCAGCTGCTTTTTTTTTTCTTTCTTTTTTTAACTTGTAGGTTCGTGTCAGTAAGGAACAGGATCATATCCTCATCATCCCCAGAGGGCTGTCCTTCGCCGAGGCCTCTGCGTCCAATCTGGTAAACAAAACTGTCCGTCTCGCATTATCACAGCAGAGCCTGATAGCGGTTCTGGGAACGGCTTGAGCATCACGCCCACAGGGCTGACAGGGTCACTTTGAGCAGCGACTTTAGCTCAAACTCACATTCCAGTGAGAATGAAAATAGATTCGATTCAGGCTTTTGTCGTTCTTACCATCGGAATTCATTTATCAGTTACTTATCCTGATTACATGATAAATGATTAATTAATGCTTCAGTTTTTATCATATAGCTTATTGGTTATATTTTATGCTGCTTTGGCATTTCCGTTTTCTTAGTGTTTTAACAGCCTGTTTAAATTATTGAGACATTATTATTGCCCAGAGCTCAATAATAGTTGAAATGATATGTGTTTTTCTTTGTGTTTGGGATTTAAGTCTGAAATGCGCCGTGCACAGAGGGAACGTGTGTTGGCAGACCTTGACTGAGCTCTCTGATCGTTGCCAATGTTTGACATGCTTAATCAGCCGCTTATTTCTTTGAAATCTCAGAGTGGGTTTTGGATCCGTACTAGCCTGTGTGTTCATGTCATTTGAAGGCTTTTAGTGCCTGTAGTTGTTCATGCTTATTATTTTGTAATCGTATTGTGGTGGTTCTCAATCCTGGTCCTGGAAAACCCCATGCACTGAAACATTTAGGATATTTCCCTAAGTATACTCCAGTTTGACACTAGAAAGTTCCTTCCCTGTCCAGTGTTTGTGCTATTTCTCTCCAGAAGTTTATTTAACTCTGCATAGCCTTACAGAAAGTGCACTCAATGCAATGATTGGATGAACATTTTTTGGTCCTGAGACTTCCACAGAAGATGTTTTTTTTTATTTATAAAAACCTTATATATATATATATAATTACACGTATACATGTTTTAATATTAAGACCACTTATATTATTGATTGCTATCAGGATGTGAAGATCATTTTAACCAGCATAACAAAAGGTTTTTATAATCTATTAACATAAACGTGTGCGTCTATTGTTGTGTCTCCAGTAGTTCAATCTCTTCAATTTATTTTTAACTGAATTGCAACTAAATTCTGGGACAGTGTTGCCACCTTGTGAACCAGCTAACAATTCAAGACTCATGTGCAAGCTGAGCGTACGCAGTAAGTGTGTTTAAAAAAATCAAGCTTTGTAACAAAATGTATCCCCTAGTTACAAAAAAAGCAAAGTACCTTTGTGCTTTTGATAATCTTGTCTGATAATATATTGAGAATGACTGGGGTATGGGTGATGGATAAAAACTAGGACTGTGCATTAATCGAGATCGTAATAAATCGCAACGTGGAGCATGGGGATTTTTAGACCGCAGAAGCCACAGATGACAAAGATGAAATCCCCCCCAAACACTATTGGGCTAGACGAGGGCTGTCCGTTACTGCCTGATTGGCTGCCCAGAGCGCTGTCAAATTAATGCGTTTACCAGCACTGTAGCTCAAAGTGCACATATCAAAAGCATTCGCATCTGCACATTTATGCCCTTTCTAACAATTTGTTTCTGGCCTTAGATCTGCAACCCTGGAGTTAGTTGGTGACAAACCGAATTGAACCTGTTCTTGAGGTTTCACTTTTTTCCCCTCCCGCCAGCGTAATAATGAGTTTTGACATGCTGCTCGTGGTGGATGCTGTTTTGACAAATTCCTGCCAATCAGGTGATTTAGTGCTAGAATGAGTTTGTGAAGCACATTTGTCCTCCTGCCTGCAGCATTTATGACTCCGTGAACAGAATTGAGATGGCCTGAGGAGAGCAGTGGCCGTATCTCGCGTCTGACTTGCACTCTTGTGCTGGCTAATGCTGTTTTAAATGCTGCACTGTGCTGGATTGTGTTTGAGGTACAGTTACACACATTGTTCACAGTCATGAAAAAAATACACTCAGTCATTGTGTCGTTTCAGGACTACGGCAGACTCTGGCACTCTTGGTTATGTATAATAGGCTCTAATAGGTGCCATTGACCTTTTATTTATGGATCAAAGCCATTACAGGTTTGTCCAGTTTCTGTTTGTGTGGATTGTGTTTTAGACAGTGTGAGTTAGATAAAGCCCGATCTCTTTTGCATAGTCGGATATACAGGATTTTTTTTTATCTGTGTGTGTGAGAGATCTCAGTGTTGCTGACACCGTCATTCAGAGCTCCTGTTCTCCGCTTCTGTGGGCGTGACTGTGGGTTTGTGCCCGCTGGAATCAGGCCAGCAATCTGGGTCACAGTATTATTAACCCTCTATGTGATCAGTCACTTTCACACTATCTCTTGCACACTTATTAGTGCTCTAAGCCCCTTACCAGAGAAGAATATGATGAGAAGAGAATGCCCATGCGAAACTGTCATGACTCGGGACGAGGGTGTTGTGTGTAGTCAAAAGAGCCAAGTCTTCATGATATTCTGATCTGTAGATATGGCTTTGATCTATCCTTTGATGTACATTTCAACAAATAAAAACATTATTTGGGGTCATTTGTAAGTTGCCCTCCAGTGCCAGCATTTTTCATCATGTTCACAAAACTTGTAAATAGTCAATATAACAAAAGAACAAAGTATCTGCTTTTAAACTAACAAAAACAATTATTCTAGCTTTATTCATTCTTTTTTGAAAGTTTTTTTGAAAGCACATTTGAAAGTTTCATTTAAAAAAAAAATTTGAATAAAAAAATGTCTTAAAGTCCCTGTAAAGTCAAAATTAAGTATGTGTTCTGAGTTTGTCACACCACAGAAAAATGTGTTATTAGTCACCCAGCCAAATTTGAATGATAAAAAAAGCCAGCAAGTACATAAAATAAGCTATCAAAATCTTGAAAAAATGAGCAGTAATCTCTGCTCTCAAACGGTGGGGGCGTGTCCGCTGGCTGCGCTGAAGCCACGCCCACTCGCGGGAAAGCTGCCGTCGCCACACTCAACTCTCCAGCCGGAATGGATGCTCGCACGGTGGGCACGCACTGCCGATGATGGCACCAGTTGTCGGCGCGACGGGAGGATGAATGCCGAGGCGGGAGTCGTTTCGGCCCCATTCACCAGTAACAGCGGATTATAAGTGATTCCCAGTTGTCTCCGACGAAAGTTTATAAAACTATCCCGTGTAAAATGATCACTTACAGAGGCGGGTTTTGGCGGTGATCCTCAGCTCTCTCCATCAAGGTGGCTCTTCACAAAATTAATCCACTTCTTCTTGATGTAAACGTTTTTCGGAAATTTAATTAAGGACACCGATCTGTTTTGTACGTGATCCGGTAATCGCATCCAGGTACTACGCATTTATGTGACGAAGGCATAGCTAGCTAGCAATCTGTAGGCTGTTACTAATAATAGTCCAGCAGCTCGAGGGGCTCCAGTGCGTCATCAAGTAGGGGCGTGTCCAGGAGCTCAGGGGCTCCAGTGCGTCATCGAGCCCCCTTTTAGCCCCGCCCAGAAAATCCGGAAAATAGCAACGGTGAAAAACTGTTTAACGGTCTAACTCCACAATTCAGTACTTCACAGTTCACAGTCTTTGTAAAATGTTTTAGTGATACATTTCTAACATTTATAATGTGTTTAGAATTTTTTTTTTGAAATTGCCTTTACAGGGACTTTAAGCATTTCCAAGGAAATCATGTTTTTGTCATAGACTTAACCTCGGATTCAGAATGACGATCAACACATGAATTATCGGAGATTGAGTCCATCAACACCACTAAAGCTTGCAGTCTTGTACCTCTTTGTGGGTTTTGACGTTCCATAAGGGTAATGTTAGGCAGTTTTGATTTATGTGCTGTTGATTGTTTGATGATTGCATTAGCTAACTTGTGCGTAAACAACTATTTACGCAGATCATCTTCACTTGTTTTTGAAACCGAAGATGCTGTACTATTTGGTTTACATACCCAAGTTTAATAGTACTGTAAAACTTTAAATAATAGCCCTGGCTTTTATTTTCCCAAATCGTCGAACTGCACCGGCTTGAAACGGGCGTCTATATGAGATGGGCCTTTATAATTTAGTGTTGAGATGTTGTTCATTGAGATGTTGTTCCTAGAGTCTCTAATCTCTAAAAATCTCCAAATACTCCACGTGAAACTGCGGTCTTCCGACCTTTTACTATCGTGTCCATTGATTTTGATTAATATGCGCAAGGGACAGAGAGCAAGACGGCGTGTTGTTTGAAGACGTGAGAGTGCGCGCGCGCGGCCGGAGCGCGCTCCTCTCTCTCTCTCTCTCTCTCTCTCTCTCTCTCTCTCTCTCTCTCTCTCTCTCTCTCTCTCTCTCTCTCTCTCTCTCTTGCTAGTTTGCGCCTTGTCAAGCACAGCTATTCTACATCACTCACCGATCAAAAAAGGCTTTGGCGGGACAAAAATTTGCAATGGCGGCCGCCAAAAAGCAGACGATCCGAGGGGTTTTAGAAGATTAAATACCCGAAACTAAAAAACAGACCCGGCCTATTTGAGGCCAGCCTTTATTTACTCAAACCTGTCGCCACACCAGGCGTGTAAAAGAGACAGGCGTCTATTCGGGACTCGGCTATTTTTTGAAGTTTTACGGTACTTAAGGTAAAGGTGCGGTGAATTATTGTGCTCTAAAAATGTCTCTGATCTATTTTTAATTATTCTACTGATGTTTGAAGCACAGCTCACACAAAAGTCACTTTCAAACCAAGCAGCTTTCTGTTGGTCAATGCAGCAAATCCAACTTTAACCCTTTGTGTAATATGCATGGGGAAATCAATCGCTCAAGCATTTCAGCATGGATTTCATCCACGAAATGATAAATGTCACCCACCAAAAGGAGTGTGTTCAAATTCCTAACCACAATGTTGATTAGTGTTTTGCCAAAGCAAGCTTTTACTGTTACATAATGTGGCATGAGATTTCATGTCTATGAAGCAACTGCTGTGAACCGTTCCAAATGTTCGCGTAACAGGAAATTGTAACTTGTACATTTGTTTTTTTTCCTTTTAATGCCTGTTAATTGCACTGTTAAATGTTTGTTTTTCACTCCACAAAAATCAATAAGTAATGATGAATATAATAATGTGTTTACTGGACTATTTTACAGCAAAAGTGACAGAAATCAAACCACACATACTGATTAAAGCATTCACTCTTACCATTTATTACTTAATAAACAAATACCTACTCTGAGCTACAAGTCTCTTCAAATCGGATGAGTTTGCGGTTTCCTGACTCCTCTTGAGAACTGTTTAGTCTTGTTTCAGCCCATTAGCATTAGTGTGGTGGCATAATACAGCAGATGTGTCTATATAGAAGAGAACCAACTTCCTGTGGCCAGTTTAATAGTCAATATGTAACCGATGAAGAAAGAATAGCTTGAGATAGATGTCAAAACTGTCATGTGATATTAGTGGCCGTGTGTAAACATGATCTGCATGAGGTTGGATGTCACTCAGCGCTCATTAGCAGAGCAGTGGTTCGGTGTGTTTATTTTGAGCTGGTAGTGATATGGGGTGCGGCATCGACAGGCATGTGAAGGGCATGTTGGGAGGCTTGTTACAGGACCAGCATGTGATGCAATTCAATATTTAATCAGAGCTCTAGAGGAATCAGACACGCACAAGCATCTTCTCTCACTTCCCATGACACACACAACCGATGATTGATAAGTCATTTATATATACTCTACCATTGAAATGTTTGAGGTTGGTAAGATTTTTGTTTTGTTTTTGAAAATCTCTTATGTTCACCAAGGCTTCATTTATTTGATCATATATACAGTAAAAACAGTAATAAATATTATTACAATTTAAAATAACTTTTCTATTTGAATATATTTTAAAATGTAATTTATTTCTGTGATAAGTTGAATATTCAGCATCATTACTTCAGTCTTCAGTGTCACATGATCCTTCAGAAATCATTCTAATATGCTCATTTGCTGCTCAAGTAACATTTATTATTATTATAATACAAAAACATTTGTGCTGTTTAATATTTTTGTGGAAACCATTCAGGTTTGATGAATAGAAAGTTTAATAAAAACAGCATTTATTTGATATAGAAATCTTTTGTAAAATTATAAATGCCTTTACTGGTTTGATCTGTTTAGATCCACCCATGCTGCAACCCAAAAAATGTTCTACCAACCCCAAACTTTTGAACGGTAGTGTAAATGTAAAGCTTAATTAAGCTGTAAACTTCCTGTAAACATGATCTATCGAGGTTACCAAAAAATAGTGGCTTATTAAAAACATTAACCAAATCATCCACTGGTTCTCAGTTTATCTTTGTAGACAGTTCCTTCCTGATTAGGTGTACGATGTCAGGATTAATAGGGAATGAGGGAATGTGTTGGACACTGTAGAGAAGGGAATAAAGACCTATAGTCTGTGTATTGATACTTCTGGTTTGTTTATTAATAAGCACTCCGATAGGAGTAATCAGATGCTGTCTCTGCTCTAATATCATTTTTGTATACATCTGTTTTGTTTTAGGTTATCATAAACTACATTATACGTTTCTTTCATTCTTCAGGTAAAGGTGAACATTCTCGGTGACGTGATCGATCAGGGCTCACCAACCTGCAGATCGACCCGGCCGGCTTCAGCCCTCACGCTGCCATCTACTCCATGAGACCCGACGTGCGCTGCATCATTCACATACGCACACCGGCCACTGCTGCTGTAAGTGTCAGCCCAGTTACACCAGCTTCAGCTTCACTGTTTTTATTTTAAATCGCCATGACTTCATCAATCTCTTGTTATGTCAGGTGTCGTCTATGAAGTGTGGCCTGCTGCCCATCTCTCAGGAGTCTCTGATCCTTGGTGACATTGCTTACTACAACTACCAAGGCAGTCTAGATGAGCCAGATGAGCGCTTGGAGCTCCAGAAAGCCCTCGGACCGTCAACGAAGGTAAACAACCTTGCCACAATTCATGAGCAGTTGTATGATTAAGTGAGTATGAAAGCGAAAAATGCAGTATGTTTGTGAATGTGCAAAATATTTTTCTCAGATCTGTGTGTGTGTGTGTGTTGCAGGTGTTGGTTTTAAGGAATCATGGGGTTGTAGCTCTCGGGGAGACCATTGAAGAGGCCTTTCACTACATTTACAACGCTCAATTGGCCTGTGAAATTCAGGTAAAATGCTCATAATGCTGGGTAATGCGTTTTTAAAATGATGTTTTTATAACACACAAATACACATGGCTAACAGAACGTTGGGTGCTCTTTGACCCAATTTTGGTAGCTGTGGTTCAAAAACCCATCACTTCAGGAGGCCTTAATTACCCCCTGGAGCTGTATGGATTACTTTTATGATGGATGGATGCGCTTTTTTGGGCTTCAAAATCCAAGTTACCATTAACTCCCATTATAAATCCTGGAATTTTTTAATATAACTACGATAGTGTTTGGCTGAAAGAAGAAAGTCACATACAACTAGGATAGCTTGAGTGCGAGTAAATTATAGGATCATGTAATTTTGTTTTTGTTTTCACCCTTTAAAGCTACACTGTGTGATTTTTACACCCATCTAGCGGTGAAAATGTATATGACCATCCAGTGAATATTAGTTTCTGTTCTTCTCAATTCCGATTTCGCTTTAACTCCTACGGTGGCCAATGTAGTCCAAAATTAACATGGCTTCCAGTTCGACCTCGTCCACATTCGACACGGTGCCATCGAGTGTTAAAACGCGAAAGGCGAAGCTTGAATTAACGGCCTATGTCCCTCTTTGGCTAATGTACTTTCAAGATGGAGGGGCAACATGGCGACCGACATTAGAGCCCCTTACCCGTATGTATTTTCAATGGCATATTATACACTCACGAGAATACTTTATTACTTGAACGAAGTAAATGTACATTAATGAGCACATATATTTTTGAAAGAACTAAGTGTTTTTAGCTAAGAATAAACTAAAAAAGTTACACAGTGTAGCTTTAAGCAAGCTACATGTTAAACTGCGCTTCATTTCTGCAAAACGATCCAGAACTGGCCTTTTGTGCCGTAGATGTCTGACGTGGTTCTGTCTCTCTAGGTGAATGCGTTCTCATGCGCTGGTGGAGTGGAGAACCTGATCGTGTTGGATCTGGAGAAGTTTAAATCTCGTACACAAGGAGTGGCAGAAGCCGGGGTCAACTTGGGCTCTCAGCACAAGTGGAGGATCGGAGAGCTGGAGTTTGAGTCGCTCATGAGAATGCTGGACAACCTGGTATGTTTGTGTGAGACTCAAATACGGTTACAACGAGCTCTGTGCCAATCATCTCCCAGTGTGATACAGAAACCGGATTTGAACTCTGCTTTGGCTCATTGATCGTGCCAAGTGTGAAAACAGCCAAAAGCGTTCGCTAAATGACTACTTGCTACTATTCCAACTGTGTTTGAGAGGAATAATCACAGCGGAGAGACTGGAAAATCACTTCTTTTAGCCCATTTCTTTCCCCGCTCTCCTTCCTCTCCTATTAGGCAGACAAGGATAACCAACGTAAAAGAGAGACAAACTGGAGTTGAAAAGCACTCCTGCCACAACTCTTTTCTCTTCTTTCTGTCCATGTCTTTCTCCAGCTGTGCAGACTGCGCTGTTTTCTCTGTGTCCGTGTGAGATAGGGAAGAATGCCGGCATGTGGAAAGTGTTTTCTCAGCCGAGGCAGAAGAATGGAGTGATGTGGAAGATGATAATGATATGGTGCGTCGCTCAGTGAGCCGCCATTACCGGCTGTGTTTTTCCCACTTATGCTGGAGAGTTTCAGGATATGGTTACAGAATGCGCTTGAAATGCAGATGTGTCTTTTGTAGCCGACTTTTCGTGCACCTTCTGCAAAATCAGTTTTCAAGCAGTGGCTCATCATTATATAAACCTATTCAAAGGGTTGAAGCTCATTCATAAAAGGCCTTTGATTCGTTGGCAATTAAATTAGTTAAGAATGGGTCTCATCCTTATATCATATCTAGTTGTTTTTATTTAATGCAATACATTTACTTTCAGGGTTACAGGACAGGCTACACGTACCGGCACCCCATCGTGCGGGAGAAGCCGCGGCACAAGAGCGAAGTGGAGATTCCGCGACAGTGACGGCGTTCATGTTCGATGACGACGACACTCCACGTTTCCCTCTGAAGTATCTGCAGCAGCGACAGCAGAGAGAGAAGACACGCTGGCTCAATTCACCCAACTGCTACATGAAGGTGAACGTGTCGGACGGGGCAAGCGAGGAGAACGGACGCACCAAGACCACGGTGAGGCTCTATGTCATGGTGCTCTAAATTCTTGTTTTTGAAAGCCTTGCATGCTAGAGGAAATAAAAAAGCAGAAAGTCCTCAGGTGGATTTTGTGGAAGAGCAAGAATGTGGTTATTTCCTGGGCGTACCTGACGGTCTAGCTGCAGACGAAACTCACATTTTTGTTGTCATCACAGATAAACTTTTGAAGCCTCATAGCCGTCTGGATGACGCCACTGTCTTCAAGGCTGATTCCAGCTGAACACAGTTCCCTACTGACCTCTAGTGGTCGAGGCTTTAGTATTACAACTTTGGCTGCATTTTCAACAAGAGCAAAATGTCAACCGTAGCTAAAAAGTCTAGATCTAGCTCAGAACTATACTTTTGTGCAAATGATTTCATGGCCAAAATTTGTACTTTGGTTTCAACTCTTTTTCCCTAGACTCTGAATGGCCACAGAGGGCTTTATCTTTCTAAACAAATCTCAATCTGGATTTGTTTTCTTCTGTCCTAAATCTCTTTCTTTTACTCGATCTCTGCAGTGGATGAAGTCAGATGATGGCGGTAACACCAGCGGGACTCCGATCCGCATTGAAGATCCCAACCAGTTTGTTCCTCTGAACACAAACCCCAGTGAAGTTCTGCAAAAGAGAAATAAGGTGAGTTGTGTGTGCGATCAGACGGTTTATCGTTGAGCCTAGATGCAGAAGTCATCACAGGTAGGCAAACTTCCATAGTAGGGGTCGAAAATTACACAAATGTAATTTTTGCATTCCATGAATGTGTTTCTATGACTTGAAGAAAAAATATTGCGAGATAGATGTTTGTCAGAAGAGAGAAAGATGTCCCTCAGCTTGTATTAGAAACGCACAGCAGCGCTAACTAGCTTTGTCAAGGTAATATAACACAAGTTTAATGTTATAAACTTACATTAACAGTCCCTCCAGAAAAACGCGATTATGCGATCGCTGAATTCAATGCATAATCAGCCAAAGTCCGCATATTTATGCGGGGGTCGCATTTTTTCAAATACTCCGAAATTTCGCCGCATAAATTGCTGATTTCCGCGCAAAATATGCGGGGCTTGCATGATTTCATAATCCCCGCATTTTCGTCGCAAAAAGTCACATATATATCTTGGCAGAAAGTTGAAAAATTTTGCGTTTGCTTCACACAAGAGCAGCCATTTCCCCCTGTTGCCATGGGAACGTTATGAAGTGACGTAATTACGCGACGTGAACATCATCGAAAAGCTGTAAAACAGGAGCACACTTTATTTTTAAATATTTAAGAAGAAAAACAGGGATAGCTCACAGCTAAGTTATTGACAGACAGACTCACGGAGGCGATTGGCATCTCACAACTCGCACTTTATTCCCAAATCGAACTCGTAAAACTGTCTGTCACACGTTCTACCTTCCACATCGTTACTTAATAAACAAAATAAGATAAAAGAAGTAGCATCAAACATCGAACATGGGGTGTTCGAGGCCAGGGACGTGCACAGACATTTTGAGGGGCAGGGGCTCAAGTGAAAAAAAGGGCACTTCTCATAATTACGTTTTTTTTTTTTTTTTTTTACTTTTTTTAAACCAAAAAGTACATATATTAACAACTCCTTTGAGCGTACACAACTCCTTTTTAAAAAAAATATGTAAAAAGTTAATTAATTTTATCTTCCTCAAACTTACGCAATTGTTTCATTTTCAAAAGATGTCTACAAAATAATCAGTTCACAAAGAAACCATGGTCTCCTTAGTATTCAATTTTTTAAAAACATTTATTAGGCTTCAAAAAAATAAAACAGCTTTTAATTTAAGTGAACTTCAAACAATCCTCACATAAACCCATAATAAATGTCATAGGCCTATTTAGGCTACCTGTGCCCTTTCTGTCTAACAGGTAGCTCATATACAACTGAATAAAGTTATAGAATACTGAGCTGCATAAATTATAAATATATATAGACTAATCATTATTAAAGCTACGCAAGTTATTTAGTCAAGAGCAGTGGGTAATTTTCTCTGTTCCTTTTGTTCTTTGATTAACTTTACAGACAGAAAGCTTTATTGGTAGCTGGCCCTTTAAGACCAGCGGTGCAGAGCCAGAGACGCGGATCTCACACGCGCCTCATTCTCTCACGACAACTCTTTATGTCCATCATAAGACTGCTCTTATGTTGTGAAGATACTTGACAAACTACATAAAAAAAAAAGGGCACTTTCTCTCCAGGAATAAAAAGGGCAGGTGCTCAAGCCCCTTTTGATGTCTATGTGTGCACGTGCCTGTTCGAGGCACATGGCGGCAGACAGTTCAACAGGGAGCGCACAGCTCTTAAAGGGGCCACACCTTATTTCCACTTGTTACAGGCTGGAATAAAACAAGATGAGAAATTAAATATTTCCAGCACTTTCTGTGATGTAATATGCTTGCTTATCATTAAGTAATAAGAAATGACTCTTCACATTAAGGTAGTAGCCTAGTGAGAACAGGGTGTCCGGGGAATCACTTTTTTTTTCTCTTTTTCATCAAACAGCAGTTTTTGCAAGTTCCCACAATTTCATCGCTAAAAATTGCATAAATATCCCGCATATTCCATCGCACGGGCCGTGTAATCAAGGATTTTTGCCCGCAACAATCACAAAAAAACTGGAAGGACTGATTAACAATTTGAAAAATAAAAATATGCATTTTCCTAGATATGCTAGATTTACAAAGCTAAAAACTGGAAACGCATCAGACTCTTATTCACCATTTCTTTGATGTCACTGGGTCTTAAACCGCTTTTCTGTGATCTTTTCAGATTCGTGAACAGAACCGGTTTGATATGATGACCGCAGGACCGCAGTCACAGCGGCTGGCAGGGATTGTGGTGGAAAGACCGCCGGTGAGTGTCAGAACGGCATTATGATAAACCATGTGAGAATCCTGAAGGGTCAAGCAAGTGTAGCACAGACGTCTGCGTCACTAGGTGGCGCCAGATCCTCTCAGAGACACATGAACAGTGTGAGCTTGTGTGTCAGTTGTGTTGGTGAAATCAGCATCACATGTGGGCCAAAGGATAGGGTCTTATGAAGCTCTGTTTTTCTCTTTAAGGGACATTCGCCAGTTAAGGTAAATTCCCAGGGTGTTTTGTTTGTCGTTATGTTGAAAACAATCACGTTGTCTGCATGTAGTCACTGTTATATTTGTAGTTTTGGATTTGCAGTGTTCCTACTTCATTTTTAGTTGTTTTTTTTTATATTAGAGGATTTGTGACACTTTTCTTTTGAATGCTCCATGATTAACACATCTGATGGTCTGTGTGTTTTTGTCGTTATGACTCATTTCATAACCGAGGTGCAATTCTAGTGGCTTATTTGTGTTCTCTGCTCTGCCCACGCAGCCGTACATGGGCGACTGCGAGGAACAAATGGTCCCTCTTCCTCCAAACCCCTTCAGCGACCAGATCGAGAAAGAGATGAACGATTACCAGAAGAGAGTAGAACGACAGCATCTCGGATTAGACGGTAAAACACGCTCCAGCTTACACTACAAATGAACACTTTTTATTCTGCAAAGATGCATTAAATTGATCAAAAGTGAGGCCAAAAAAAGTTGATTCAATTGAATTCAATTAAATTGAATCAAAAAAGTGAATTGACCGTAAAAGACATTTATTTATTTATATATATATATATATATTAGAGGTGGGCATAGATTAATTTTTTTAATCTAGATTAATCTAGATTAAAATGGCTCATTTGAATTCTCCCGAAGGCATTTATAATATGTGTGCTACCCAAATAATGACTAAAAGTAAGTCTTTGAGAATAGTTCATCTCGCATAGGGATGTGCATTTCTGCCAAAAATGCCATTTGACAATCGAGGAGCAAAAGTCGAATATCAAAAAAAAAAAAAAAAAAAAAAAAAAACGCAATTACAGAAAGGGAGGCCAATTTCATCTTTAGCGATTTGTCATCAAACAAACTGTTTATTAATTGAACAAGTAACATGTTTTCTTCGGGGTTTTTTAACATAGTAATTGGAAGAAAAAAAACAATGCGCACGACAGTCCGTTTTTGCATCGCCAATACTCGTTAGATCAAAAAATAATGTCATCATATGTCATAATGATTTTATGTGAACCTGCCTTGTTACTGCAATAGCCTCCTTTTTAAACAAATTAGTTTCAATCAATGTAAACTATTCGTGTGATTATGCCACTGCGCAATACACACACATTACCGCGGGATGGCGGGTGTTCATTTCATAAACTGTGGACAATGGTAGCTTATTTAAACCTGTTAACCAGTGCACCGACGCCCTGAAGCGTTTTTTTGTAGCCTATAAATTAATGTAACTGTTATGTCCAAAAACCGGATAATGTCATACTTTTTAGTAGTGCTATCGTGGCGTAATAATCTGTTTGGTTGTAAAATGTATTACCTGAATGAAATGAACTCGAATGTATCGTCCTGTGGAATCATTCATTCACGGACAGTTTTACGAAGATGTTCAACTAATAAAGATCTTCATCGCTGGCAAAGATATGATGCATTTGCAGATTTGCTTTCACTAGACTAAACTGTAGATCCACGGCCACTTCATCCAACGCTCTTGATGTTCTTAAATCTTTCTGTTACTTACGACTCCTCGAGTGTGAATTGAAAGCGCTTCAGACGATTCAGTGCGTGAGGAACTGAACAGATCAACTGGTTCGCGAACCGATTTAACAGATCTGACAACTTGTTTGATGAAGTCTTTGAACAGAATCGACTCAAAAGAGTGATTCATTTGTAAATGAGCATCGCTCATGCCCATACAAAGGATACAGCGCGCTTGGAATGAACGCATTTAACAACGTATTGCATTAACATAAAGTAACGAGAGGAACGTCGCCCAACATAACAAAGTAAAAGTACACCTTGTGTCCCTGACAGGAAAATACCCTGCTGCGTGATCTGTGACAGTAGGCGCGGCGTCAAGTATGTATGTCATACTACACACTCGAATTGCGCGAAAATAACGATATTCGAAAATGCTATTTATGATCCCAACCCAACTTAGATTAACGGCGATATTTTTTTTATCGCGCGATAAGAGTCTCACGTTAACGCCGATAACGGCCCAGCACTAATATATATATATATATATATATATTATATATATAACTTTCTACTTTATGAACTTTCTACTCATCAAAGAATCTTGAAAATACATTTTGACAACTGTTTTCAACTTTGATAATAATGAGAATGAGCATCAAATCATCATATTATAATGATTTCTGAAGGATCATGTGACACTGAAGACTGGAGTAAAGATCACACAGAAATAAATTATATTTTACAATATATTCACATAGAAAAGTTATTTTTAACTATAGTATTATTTTTTGCAATATTACTGTTTTTACCATATTTTTGATCAATTAATTTTTAATCAACTCATTTTGATCAATTTTGAACATTACCTTCCAAACTGGTGCAAATGAATAAAGACTGCTGAGATGCATGGCACTTCTTTTAAGAGCACCTCACTTCCTGTTCCCCATGTCACTTCTATGACCCAGTCAATGCTAATGTTGTAACTCACTGCCCCTTATAGCTAAAAATCAATACCGTGTGACTTGCACAGAACTAACATGAAGAAAACATCCCGCCAAGATGAGTGTTTTACAGCTGTGACAATGTCCTTGCATGCTAACCTGTCGACTTCTCTAACTGTGCGTCTCCCTGCCTGACTGTCTGTTCACTAACCCAACTCACTCTGCAGATGAAGAGCAGCTCACGTCAGACGACGCTTCCACGCTCTCTCAGTCAGTGTCCCAAACTCAGTCTCCTCACAACACTCCAGCTAAAGAAGGTATAACGCCCCGAAAGAGCCGGCTGTCTCGCTCAGTGTTCCTGAGAATATCACCTCAGTATTAGCAGCAATTGTTTACCAGGGTAGCAAAACCCAGGCGGTGAGATTCATGTAACATGCAGATTATGACTCATTTAATAGTGATTCATTTTCATAGTTTAGTCTGGATTGCTTTCTTTGCTGGATTGTTTGTGTGAATCTTACTGCTTACTAAGTGTTGTTGTTAAGTAAAGCTATAAAAATTTTAGTTTTCAGTAATTTCTAATAGTTGAAATAAAATATAAATATTATATGAAAAACTTGCTTTTGGAAATGTACTGAAATAAACAAGTTTAAGTTAAAGGCCTGGAATTAATTATGAAGTAGGCCTATAAAAATGTATTAAAGCTAAATAGAAATAATTAAAAAGCGAATAAAAAAATGACAAAAGCACATAGAATTACAGAAACTGAACAAAATATTACATCAAATATTAATAAATACTAAACACTGAATCGTAGTTTCGAAATTAACTGTCCTGTTGGTTTTAAATCTTTTTGCAACATGTTAAAATGGGTGTTGCAAAAGGTTCTGGCCGGATGTTGCAGGACGTTACCTTCTCTTCTGTGACGTTTTCTTTGTATAAAACGAGCAATACCTGTTTTCTGTTATAGAAGAGTAAATATAAGAAGTAGAGACCCTTAACTGAAGATGAAGCCTTACATAAATGAAAGAAATCCTGCTCTGCGTTCACACACAGCGGGGATAAAGTGTCGTGAGGGCTGGAGAAACAGGATGCGTTTGCCCTAGTCTCTCTGAACCAGTTGCATCAAACTCACTGGTTACCCAACCAGATGCATTACACGAGCGCTGATGAACCGTAAACATTGAGGCGCTTTCAACATGTTTATCTGAAGTATGGGTCACACTCCAGCCAATGATGAGCAACATTTAACCTCTGTAACCTTAGGTATTACTAATTTAGACTGGAATCTGATAGTCAAAAAGCTTTTTATTAAATATTCATAAGACTTTTTATGAATCATGCAGTAATCGCCTAAAGTTAAACGGAAACGCCATTCCGTTAACTCAATTTAAAGCAAAATAAAGTAAGTTGATGGAAAAAATGATAATCGCAAACATTTATTTTAAACTATAGGTTTGTTTACAAGGAACATTGTTATTTATTAAACAATTTTAAATAATCATATTAATATTTGTATTAATATATTGTAATTTATTAATAATGCAATAAATATTCCACCACTATTAACAATTCTTCACGCAAATAAAATAAAATTGATTAGTGCAATTGTTGCCTTTTTTTTCCCCTCAGGAAATATTGCAACTTAATATCAAACTTACTTTTTTTTATTAGTTAATACATTTTAATAATAAATAAAAATTATAAAAACTAAATTCTCTGGCAAATAAAATAATTCATTAGCACTGTTTGTTGCTAAACAACATTTTAGCTTAATTTAATAATTAAATATTATATGATTCATATTTTAGTTTTTTCTTCTAATTAGTTTAGAATTTATTAGTGCAATAATTAATAACCACCTCCTAAATCAAATCTTCCAGCAAATAAAATGAAATTCATTAGCACCCATCGTAACTGAAAGAATTTAATTTATTATTAATTCATAAATGTTCTTATAATTAAATGTATTAATACAATAAACAAAACATATATCTTAGGGCAAATAAATAACTCATTAGCATAACATTTGGCTGTTTATGGTTGCCAAGTATCAATATACAGAAACTTGAAGAATTTAATTAGTTATTATTATTATTAGTTATTTTTCTAATAATTAGTTTGGTGTCATTAATAAAAAAAAAATTTGTCATTAATAATGGCAAATACAATAAACCGTATTCATACAGCTGTTATGAATTGTCAAGTGTTGTTATGGTTGGCAAGTGTTGATTGCTTATTTGTGTCGTTCCAGAGAACCACACCGGCGTGATGCTGAACGGTAAAGACGGGCACGGCGACGAGGACGAGCTCATCAAGCGCGTGAGTCAGCTGACCACCAGCGTGGAGAGCGTGGAGATCGAGGTGCGCTCGGGAGAGAAGATCGAGGAGGCTCTGACGCCCGAGAGCTCGCCCTCCAAATCACCCAACAAGAAGAAGAAGAAGTTCAGAACCCCGTCCTTCCTGAAGAAGAACAAAAAGAAAGAGAAAGTGGAAGCCTAAGAGAGAGAGAGAGAGGGGATCCACGCCCACTTTGTCTGTCTTTCTGTCTGTCGTTTTATGTTTTTGAGTTTGTTTTTGTTAAGGTTATGTATGACAAAAACATGGCACGTTATATTGGGAGTCGGTGAATAGATGGAGTTACATCCGTTGTTCAGAGATGTGCCACGTGATCATAAGATGAGTTTTATACGGAAAGAGAAGCGCGGGAAACTCCTGGGAAACTGGCTTCTCTAACCTGATGGACTGAAAATGTTTCTGTACACAGTTTCCTAATGATTTTATCTCGTTGATGAGCCCATACTGCATTGTTTTTTTGTTTTTCTTCATATTGTATGTTTATTAGATTCTCATACAGACCTTTTATGAGCCCCTTTTCTATCCGCCACGTGGTGTCAGTTCTGCTTGCGTTGTTTCTCCAGCGTGGGACGGTGGGCGTAATTGGTTACACTACACAGGAGACGCTAAGGAATCACACTGGAAACCGTTCTGGGGTTATTTTAACAGGGTTTGTTTTATTTGCTTCCTCTCAGCTGTGATTGTCGGTGTGAAATTGGTCCTGTGTAGAGCCGCTCCAGTCTCCTCTCCGTACTGTTCTTTGCCAAACGAAAAGGTTTAATAATAGCATAAAAAGCAGAGCAATCACGTTTTAGTGAACTGTAATTTTGGTTTCGTGAACATCCACTCTTTATCTCGAATGAAATATTTTAGCTTTTTTTTTATTATTATTGAAACAATTTAGGTTTTATCCATTCAGTTTTGTACTCGTTTCTATACTTTAACAACGTAAAAACAAAATCTTGAAGCATGTTTTGCTAGCCTGATAATGTAGCGGTGCCTGACTTCTTCTCAGTCGTGTAATAGCTCAGATTACTAAACACGTGTAACGGAAATATATGAAAACTGGAGTGATGTTAATGATATATAAATATATATATGATATTTTTGTGCTGCACTTTTTAATGTGGTGTATATAACAAAATGTGTCTGGATGAACTTGGCAGTCGAAAGAGCGAAAGAGGCATGAGAAATGTCTTGAAAAGGACGGAGAAGGGAAACTTCTTAACATATAAGAAACAAATATATATTGTAAACTGTATTTTTGAACAAATGTCTCGGTCCCAAAGCAAAGTACAGGCCTCACTGGACCTACGCTGGTTTCACTAAATCCATTTAGTGTGATTGATTCCCATCACGTTAGACATTTAAGGCTCATTCTGGGCCTTTATAGTGCTCTGGATGACGACATCACTCATTATGCCACCTTATGACAGTCATCACCATCCAACAGGCTTAAGCGTCTCCAAAGCATCAGTGTTAATATGATTTCCTGAGAAACGGCATTGTACAGTGTGTGTTTTTCTGTCTGAAACTGGATTGATTTGCTCATCTTCCCTCCGCCAGATGTAAGCCGTGAGTTCAGAGGTTGCTTGTTTGGCTTGTTTTGAAGCGCCCTGTCCCACGAGACGCCACAATGTGGACAGTATGTACTGCGTTTGGCCAAAAGCTAATCTCTCATGCTTAAGATTAGCAGTTTGACCTCAGTTTGAACCCCGTTAGGCCCGAATGTGGTCGTCATACGTCCCGTAGGGGGAAGGCGAAACCACTGAGAAAGAGAAAGATATATATCCCAGTGGGCAATGTGAAGTACTGGCTTGGGCACGGAGAGAGACAGAGAGAGAGAGAGACACTTCTAAGCTGTGTAAATAGCATGTGGTTTTGAATGCGGGCCAGACGTGGATTAAAACACATTTAAAGCTGCACCGGGTGTGAGTTTAGAGCGACAACATTTTCTTGCCGTTTTCCTTATTTTGGTTTTGGCTCTTTGTGCTTCAGTTTCCATAGTGCTCTGCGGTTTTTGCTTTCAGGAAGTGTAGTTCATACCCTACAAGCGTTAACTGGAAGGTGCATCACATTCAAGTTTTGATTTTTATTTTTGTTGCTTTTTTCTTCCCCTTTTTGCACCTTGTTTTACTAATGCCTCTGTTGTAGTCTCTGGTTCAGAGGGCCTGTTTGCTTTGGCACGCGAGTTTGAGCCAAGCCTCCCTGTGAAATCGTATATATAAATGGTTATCTAACGGACTTGCTTTTAGATGTATTGCTAATCAGTGTAAATTCACAAATAAACTATTTTAAGAAGCAAACACTGCACTCAAAGTCTGTGGGGGCGGAGTCATGCTACATTTCACTTTAACATTTCTGCATCTGTTTACATCATTCATTGCAATTCTCAGTTCTTCATTCATATGCAACCATTTCAGAGTTATGAAATGCAAATGTTTACGTCTAACTAAATGGGAACATTTGACTTCAAAGGTTAGTTTACCTCAGAAAATCGTTTACTTGCCCCTCGTGTCATTTCCCAATCCCAGATGTTGTTCTCTGGGACATGAAATGAGAAATGTTTTCACTCGTTTCCATGCACTGAGAGCATATACTGGCAAAAGTGGTCAGTATTAGTATGGTTGACACAATATCACGTATCTAGAAAAAAAATGGGGGGGGGCGATGTTATAATTTATCATGAATTGAACTCAAAATACGAGTGTTTGGAAGCAGAGAGTTTTTAACCATGTGGCCATTCAGACAAAACGTGTTTTGCGCTTAAAAACACAAGATGCAGGGCAGTGGAATAAAAAAACAAACAAATAAAGATCTAGATATGCATCTTTTAAAGGTTGAGCTACTTATAACTTAAGTCCTGTATTTTGAGAATGGTGCGTCATGCACGAGATACTGCAAAATACAGCGATCAAACGCGTCAGTCTAGTGCGTCTTTACATAGAAAAACTGCAGTTGACAATATTACTGTAATCGCCAATACCCTTACATAGTTGCCAGTTTTCTAAATTCATACAATAGCCTTCGGATGTCATTGGTATCCAAAAATTGGAGCATCAAGATTGATGTCATCATTGGTTCTCGTGTATAGCCGATCGCTGCACAATTGACTATACAGCCGAGAACGAATGGTGTTTGAGAGTGATATGTCATGCATGCTGTTTATTAGCACTTGAAAACGTATAGACTCGCCTCTCGGTTTGTAAAAACTACCACAAAAGTGTGAGCTTGGATGGAAGTAGGAGCTTGTTTTGTGTTCCACACAATCGTACGAGTTTGCAATGGCGTGAGGGTAATTATATATGATAAACAAGATGTGGTTTCACCCAAGATGTGTAAACAAACAGGATGTGCACCAAATTATCACTGTGCTTTTCTCACTTTCAGTTCTGGGATCTGTGACGCAGCAAACCCTGTTTCTAAAAGTATGTGGTACAAACACATTCTCGTGTGACGATGAGTCCTCGCTTTCCCTTTGCGTTTCTGTATGAAGCACTTGCACTAACACACACATGCACCGAAAACTACCAAAGACTACAGTGAATTCTTTCTCTTCACAGCAAAACATAATGCTTTTACTTCACAGGCAGAATTTTTAATATCCATATATTAACATGTAATGCTCAGAGTTTGAGAAACGCAGTCTGTTCTTCACTTTGACCTCTCATGGACTGAATATGCATCGGATTCCTTTTGCACAAGCAACAGACTGTTCGTTTCAAAAGCAGGCGCTTCACTATTGTGCTGGTGTGCCTTTCTGTGTCTTTCCCACGAATGGAACAACTGAAATATGCAACAAATATATGCGTTAGTTAAACAGTGGGCGACAGAGTTGGTGGCAAACAAGCTGATTGTGGGTCAGTTTTAGCCAACCAAGTGGTCAGAATGAGGTCAGGAAAAGCTGATTGTAGATCAGTAGTCTCGCATGGCTTTCATTTTCCCTGCACATCTAATTTGATGATCCTCAATCGACTCATTTTACTAGAATAATGCTGCCCTGAGGGCTGATCTCGGGTCAGACCTATGCAGAGTGAAACTGTTCAGATTAACCTCGATGGTGACCCAAATATTATCGGCCTTGTGATTATTTTGCCCGTGCAGATGAATGTTTTGAAGATGTTTTGGTTGTATATGAAGCATCAAGATTAAATAGAAATGAAACAATGTGGCCCTGTGATTTTTATTGTGCTCATATTTTAATCCCTGCTTTAAAATGTTTACAAACCATTGACGTGTATGACATGAAAATTCAAATTTAAGATGGTGAAAGTCATTAGATATGAGATGCCGGTCCTAATAATTACATTTCCAGCTAACTAGTGAGTTTGATTACTCTCCTAAAACTCCTTTGGCACTTGGTCAGTGTTTTTTTTTTTTTTTTGCACCATTTCCAAGCATTGAATTCTATGAAAGCTTGTTTCCACTACAGAATTAAAAATATATATATTTTTATCTCACAATTTGGACTCCTTTTTTTTCAGAATTGCGATATAAACAGTTAGTTATAAATGATATACAAATTCACAACCTGTGAGAAAGTCCGAATTGCAAGATCTAAACTTGCAATTGCGAGAAAGTCAGAATTGCGAAGTAAAAAACTCGTAATAGTGAGGTAAAAATACGACAGAATTGCGAGATATGAACTCGCAATTGTAAGGGGAAAAAGTCAGATTTGTGAGAAACATAGAAGCGCCGGCGCCCTCAGATCACTTGGATGTGGCTGTGTTTACAAAAGGTAAAAACGATATAAATACTGTTCGTTTTCTCACACAAACCGCTTGTTTCGTGTCTTAGGCCATCAATGTGTACTTACATTTCGGAGTCATTAAATCATGTTTAATTTGGACTTCTCTGTGTATGCTCTTTGAGGAAGTGACCATAGACCTGCATTATATGACTGACAGACAAGAACGGTTTGACCTAAAAATATCAAAATTGAAAATACTGTGGAAAAAAAGACACCTACATCTTGGATGCCCTTGAGGTAAGCTAAAACATAACAAAAATTAATTTCAAAGTGAACTATCCCTTTAACTTTGTATTCAGTGGTGGAAACAAGCTTCCATAGAATACTGATCATATCGTATATGTCCTAAATAAACATCATGTTAACAAGAGCAGCATTCAAATACAATTCTAAGTAAACATTTACATATAAGCAGTTTTGTTTTTAAACCACATGTGCTACAGAGAATCCCAAAACCCGGAAATGTCCTTCCTGTCGGGACGAAAGTCTCCTCGGTCCCCCAGCTGCATTGTCATTGTGTGTTTGGCCCTATGAGCTCATGCCTGCGGGAGCTGTGGGAAGTTGGTCAGTGGGCCGAAACATCAGCCGTAGACAATACAGCCTTTCAGAGCCGGGGCGGCCCTGGAGAGGAGAGACGGGACACGAAGGCTTGTGGTCGTATCGTATAGATGAGCTCTCGTGGAAGACTGCAGGATCTCGACATTAAGCCGGAGAACAGCGAGAGGAATTTGGAGTGGGGGTGTTAGAAAGAAAGAGAGAGAGAAGGATGGGGGCCCCAGGTCTCCAGACGGTGTCTTGCTGTGAGTGTCAAAGCAATAAAACTGCTCAAGTCCAGATGGATGCCCTGCCAGAGGGATAAAGCGGGAGCGCTCCCTCTACAGGCCACTGAGAGCTTATAGGGGGAGGGGGGGGGGTTTCAGCAAAAGACCATAGACTCCCTGTTCCGTTCTCTCAGCTCGCCTACATCACTCCTACCCTCCCTGAAAACCCAGAACAGTGTGTTCGTACACGCTCATGGACAGTCCTGACTGAACCGGCAAGAGACACGATGTTCTTTATGAGCCTCGCCAAGTTCACCGACAGTTAGCAGTGCTAGAGATCCTGCTTCAGCAGCAGAATATGGGCTATAAACTGTGTCGCATACAAATACATTATCCACTGATGCTTTTATTCTCATTAATGTGTAATTTTAGGTTACACTTTATTTTAAGGTTACAGTGTACTTGTACATTTAAGTTATATTAATTAATATATGTATTTAATAGGGTTTGGTTTAGGGTTAGTTGAATGTAATTATGCATAATTTATAGTTGTAACTACATGTAACGAACACTAAAATACCTAATTTTATAATATATTACAATTTTAAATATTTATCACATTTTAAAATATGAATATATTTGATAAAAACAATTGCTGAATCTTATGTGTATATATAAATATAAAAAGGAGACAAATAATTTATCAAATATTCATATTTTAACAAGTGATAAATATTTGACATTGTAACACTAAAAAAAAATTTGCTGCCTTAAATTTCTAAGTACAATCAACTTGGATGTTTTAGTCATTTCATTTAACTGACTTAAAAAAAAAAAGCTGAATCTTTTTTTTAGAAAAAAAAGGAGACAAATCATTTAAGTCAGTTAAATGCAACTTAAGTTGAAATGACTTAAACATCCAAGTTGATTGTACTTAAATTAAGGCAGCAGCTTTTCTTTACTATCACAATTTCAAATATTTATCACATATTTTTAAAATATCTTTAAAATGTGATTTTTATTTAATTATTATAACATTTTATATAATAACTAAGAGTATTGTATTTTATGTCCCGCTTAAAAAGGGCTCTTTGTGAACAGATCACTTGTCTTTATTGGTATGATATTGTGTTGATATCATTTCCTCGGGTAAGGAGTCCTGCTGTGAACTGGTGTCCAATGGGCAAGACATCTGGAGCAGATGGTGTATAGGAGTCCCCCCAACCACTTCAAGGAAGAAGCCGTCCCGTCCCTGTGCCAGGCAGACCCCATCCAAGCCTGAAAAGAGGTCATCAGGGGTCACTGTGGAGGGAGGCAGGAGGATGTCCCAACTCAGGGACAATGCCTTTAATGGAGACCATGGCACTGCAGGTCCTCACACACACACACATTAGACACAATCCCTAAGCATCGGCCTACCCACAATAGCACATGGTGACCTGGCTCACACTCTCTCTTTCTCACACACACAGTGTAGGATGACAGTGTAGGTCAGAGAGGGTTAATCAGGATCAGCCCTTGCGCTCTGCACATTGTCTCCTGAGCGTCCCGCTCCTGTGTTGACCTGAGCCAGGTCAGGTTTCTTAAGTGACAGAGATGGATGTGCGTGGGTACAACACTTATACACACTGAAAGGTCTCCATGTGAAAGTAGGTGCATTTCAGCTAATTTTAAAGACCACCTTATTAAAGTGTCCCATTGAAACGGGTGTCCTGAGACCGCACCTGTTGCTGTGACTCTGCAAACAGCTGGAAAGGCTAGCCTGTTTACAAACTTGTAGAAAAACTAATAAGGGTTTTGGTTTGTATTACAAACCGGTGTTATCCACCCTTCCTCAACAAAAATTTGCATTTTGTTCTAGCTAATTTAGCTTTTTAAAACCAGTTAGTGCTATGCTAAGCTTGTAGGCTAGTTTGTTAGCTTGCTGACTGAAAACACAAAATGATGTGGTATGTACTTTAAAATATTAACACTTTATCATGATTATGACTAAATAAAACAACTTGGCTTTGATAAGAAAGGAGAACAGGACCCTGATGACACCTGCGAAACCATGAATTGCTATTTGCTAATGCTAATCAGTGACAGGTGCTGTCGGAGGAGGGTTCTCGAGAGCATTATAAGTTTGTATATCCCACTGCCAACATATATTTTCGCACGCTAAATGTTAAAGGATAATTCCGGATAAACTAATTATTAGTAAAGGATAAAACTAATAAAAGATAAACTAATTATTTAGCACTTTGAGTCTATTTTCTAGTTTGTTTTGGATGAACTACAGTGGTGGACTTAGAAATTTTGACGATGGGTCCTGTCTCGACTTTTTGACTTCAGAGTGGCTGTCTACGAGCATACTGAAACATGTCCTTAAAACAACCCTTAACGTTAGTTTTCAAAACTGTGCAACTTACCGAGTGGTTAGTGATGGCGACAACCACTTTGCCGCAGTTGTTCTGCTCACGCTAGCCTTCTGAGAGACGGAGAACCGAGCGAAAAGACTACAACCTAATGTAAACAGACCCCTTTCAGTATCCGGTAGCGCAGTAAATGACGAGCAATGAGTCCTCCAACAGACATCATGTGATTTAAAAAAAAAAAGGCAAATAAAACACGACAGAAACTGTATTTCGCTACGCTACTTGTTTTGGAACATCAACGAACACCACTAACCACTCGGTGAGTTGCACAGTTTTGAAAACGAATGTTAAGGGTTGTTTTAAGGACATGTTTCAGTATGCTCGTAGACAGCCACGCTGAAGCGGTCAGAGGCGATCCTAAAATAGTCAAAAAGTCGAGACAGGACCCATCGTCAAAATTTCTAAGTCCACCACTCTAGTTCATCCAAAACAAACTAGAAAATAGACTCAAAGTGCTAAATACCGGAATTATCCTTTTAATGTTTTCATATTTGTGAATTAAATTAGCATTTAGAGCATTTCAATGCTAACAGGCATGAACTAAAGGTTTCAAAACTGTACTGTAGTCACAGCTAAAGGCGTTAGGTTTTAGCATGATGGGACGTTTTAGCATTGACCAAACAGAAGCCAGGACTAGAATGATCCATTTCATTATGGCTATTTTACAACAGCTTTGTTTTGTAATTAGAAGTAAACCGTGCAAAGTCAAAGTACATTATACTGCGATTCCACTTAAGCCGAGACTAAAATTAGCCCCTGTCAGACTGTAACTGGCCTCAATCCGAGTCTGTTTCAGAGAGAACAGAAGCTTCTTGAACTGAAGCCAAACAGATCTAAAGCCATGTCAGCAGTACGATGATAAACACGCTCCCATCAGCCCTCTAAATGAGGACAGGCCGCTACGAGTATCTGAAGGGGATTGTGTTTATACAGAATGACTTTGCAGCAAGACTCGGCACTGGGATCTGGCTCCGTCTTCACCAGTCCCTCACGGCCTCCTTCCTAAATCTGATATTAAAAAGGGATTAAGGCACCCAAACAACACTGCCAATATCCGGCTCGATCTCTTCACCAGCCGGGATAGTTCAGGAAAAGTGAGAATGTGACAGGAAAAATAAAAGGAGGGAGTCACGCAATGTGTCTCCCTTGTGAGGGAGGGGAGCGAAGTGAAAACATTGAGATCATATTTGCGTACATTTTGTACCTGTTGGTTGTCTCTATCCTGTAACGCAACACTGTGAGAGCCACCCTGTCCTGCAAACTCTCAGGATATCTTAGCGTGCACAACGCGCACCGATCGGCCGGCTAATCCAGGACGACCGTGTGTCATAACACACACACACACACACACAGTGGCCGCCTTGTGAGATAAGCCCATTGTGTGTGTAATGCATCAGTCTCAGGGCAACTATATCGAGCAGTAGGTCACACTGATGCCATTGTGTTTCTCGGAGGGGGAAAAACAACCATTGATCAGTAACCCGACTCTGCTATTATGTAACGTGTTCTGATCTCTATGGATTCTCAGGAACTGTACCTGGGTATTTGTGTCAGTAGAGCAGTGGTTCTCAAATGCCTTTACCACAGGAGTCAGATTTTACACTGGCATCAAGAAGCCACCCAACAAAGTACCCTAATTGTTTAGTATAGTATTTGTTTTAGTAGGAGTCAGCCAGTAATCATGCTTGGAAATTAATATTAAGCTGGTAGCTTATTCTTGCTGGTCCATGTTGGTCATTTGCTGGACCAAGCTGATCTTTAGTTGGTCAACCAGGTATGTTCAGTAAATACGACTAACTTATATGAAGAGCTGGTACAATTGTTGGTTTCTTGCTGGTCTGGTGATGAGATGTAGACCATCTTGTACCATCAATAAACCAGCTTATACTAGGGGATCAAGCTGGGCTTAGGAACATGCCTGGTTGACCAACTAAAGACCAGTTTATACCAGCGAATGACCAACTCGGGTCTGCAAGAAACCAGCAACCATGTTGGTTCAGCAAACTTGTTTGAAGTAAACTACAGTTATTTAACCTAATTCTGGCTCATATTTTGCTTTACCTTTTGTAGTTTTGTTCACCGTTTTCAAACATGAAGACTGGTCACACAACTGCTAATCTACAGCGTCTACGAAGTGACAGATGAATTGACAAGCGGGAGACGTGATTTGAAAACTGCATATTTATACAAAACAAAGCTTGGCTTTGCTGATTATAATGATCAAGTTCTAGGTTTATCATGTTTGTTTGCAGGATAGATTTTCTTGGCAGTGGATATCAGCCTTGCACCACACTGACCTACTTGCAGCAGGAGCCGAGACTTGCCACTTCCCCAAGGACACGTGGTCTCTGATTTAACAAAAACAACCCAAACTGTTCAAGACTGAGGGTATAGCAGGTGCAGAAATGCCAGAAATAATGAAAAAAGCAGTAAATTCAGAGAACATTGAGTTTGCCACACTTGGTTCACCCAAAAATTGTCAATATAGAGATTAATGTGACCGCACACAAGTAATATAGAAGTATATTTGTTTACTCTTTTGTTGCAGGGAAACGAGCAGCTTGGACATTCTGCAAAATATATCTTTCCAGCAAAAGAAACCATACAAACTTGGAACGACATGTGGGTGAGTAACTGAAAACAGTCCTGGTTTTATTTGAAACATTTGATGCCCACATCATATCTGTTTGAGTAACCTTCCAGGTTAGCAGATCTCCTTAACTAGTTTTGGGTAATTCCTCATTCCCAAAATACACAGTTAGCTTTGCAAAAAGAAATGCCACACTCTCTCGCTCTGCTTCTTGCAGATGTCTGTGTTTCCCCAGCCCACATCACCCCACCCTGAAGGCCATCTGCACCCATTGTCTGGGGCAGGGATGAGGCTCCACCACCCCCTGCATAAACACACAACCGGCTTTGAGGAAGGGGGCAGGGGTCCGTAATTCCCACTGCAATGGAGAAAAATGACTTACTGAGCAGTAAAACATAAAGACCTAAAGCAACTAATCGCTCTTCAACAGAAACTATCCTCAGCCCACAGCTGTGCCGATCCTTTCTGTATGAAACTTTTATTCCTTTTTCTCTCCTACTTCGTCAATTTATTACACCCCCTCCTTCCTCTTGGGATAATATGACAGTGGATGTGCGAGACCGAGATGGCAGCAAAGAAATTGGTCACCCAGATTATGATTATTGTGTTCATAGAGATATGAGGATCATAGCTCAGGAGACTTTTTTTCAAGATGTTTCTTCTGCAGTTCCTTGGGAGAAATTAAAAATAGACACAAGAGACAATACTTGACATACAGTACAAGTTCAGAGTCATCATTGTGCATTGTTTATTTCAGATCATTTGATTTGATTGATTAAAAAAAAAGTTTGGTTTCATATCTCTGATATTTGGTTGACTTTGGTATCTTGGTAGCAATATTTGATAGAAATCTTTGTGACTTTGTTGTTGTTGAAAATCTAGAGGTTAAAAATGCGAGATTGCTGGGAGAAAAATCTGAGAAGCTGGAGAGCAAATTTCTATTCTGAAAGGGTGTAGAAAATGCTGCTTTTGTTATTGGTGTCAAAGGTTATATATCCAATCAAACTTGGCCACATCAAATTAATTTTTCCAATTTGGACAGGTTGTCATGACCTCACCATTTAATGTTGGAAAAAATGTGCAAATATTTGACCTTCAGGGTCACAACTGCTTGTCACTGGGGCAGTCTCCTTAAAAGGACAACTTTGAATCTTTTCTGCCCCTAAAATTTGCATTAGAGTTGTAATATATAGAGTTAAATAAGGTACAAAAATGTCGCCTTAAGAGTTCTGCTCCAAGCTGTTGTATTTTCTAGGAGTGTTGAAACCGTAATATTAATACATTACATGCTTGACTAATTTTATTGAAAAATATTTTTAACTACATTTGCATGATGGACCAATTTTGATTGTTGCTACTTGATGTCCAATGTAAAATCTGGGTCTTGAAGCAAAAGCCCGCTAGCCTTAGTGAAACATCTGAGCTACTAAAAATCCTTAATTTAAAATTGGTAAATATTGTTTTCTTTTCCATTTGGTTTTAATATTACACCTAAACCTTTAAACACTGTCCCCGAAGAACCTAATAGCCAGATAATCCGAAGTTTACAAGGTGCCGTCTTAAATTTGCATTAACCTTCAAACTCAGACTTACAAAAGCATGTAAATCTTTAAGCTTCTGAGTTCATGTCCTCTTGCTGAAGAGATCTCCACAATACTCCTGAAATCTCTATTCTACTGTTAAGTGAGTGAATAGATGCGCATGACGTCCAGATGTTCCTCATCAAGAGGTGCCCCAGCGTCTCTCTTCAATCTGACCCAGACGACAGACCTCTGCCTGGGTCTGCACGGGCCTTTTAGATCCCAGCAAACCACCAGCCATTGTCTGGCCTAAACAGCCATCCCTAACACCATGAATGGGAAGAATAAGGCTGGTTTGAATGGAAGACCTACTTTACAGACGGATGATCTCTCTCGCTCTCTATCTCTCTTCTGGCTCTTATTGTCTGTCAAGGCCACGGTAAAGCAAGCAGATGCCCTGGAGAGGAGATTGATTTTTTGGGATTAGACTCCAGGACTGGCAGCATTAACCAGACGGTTGAAGGAATATACGCGTGTGCGTCTGTCTGAAGACAAGTCCATGTAAGAATTTGACTGCCGTGTAAGGAGAGTGAAGCATGCGGCTTTGTCCAAGTCAATGTCAAACCACTTTGCCCCTATATGGAGTGATGTATAGAGTGAAGGTTTTGGGGTTGGGGGACTAAAAATGTCCTTGTGAGAGGAGGTTTAAATTAGGGTGTTTAAAACGTCAGGTAGATGAGCTGTAGGCGGGGTCAGGGCACCGAATGATGAGGTTTTTGTTGCTTTGGGGCGATGCTGGCCTCTGATCCATGCGAATGAGAATAATGGCCATTTCATTCAGACTCACGGCCTCTCTTAGAAGCACAATCAACAGCCATCATACTAAAGGAGACAGGCTTTGCTTCATCTGTCAGAGCAAATTTAAGACCTGGGAACATTAGTGTTCGTCTTTCAATGGTAAAGGTTTGACCAACTGCTGTGTCACATAATCATTTGAATGATGTAACCCTTTGGGTGGTTCTTATGTTTTATGAATCTTATGTCCTCAGATTTTTGATTCAGTCTCAAGCTTGAAGTCTTGAGTCTTTGATAAGCTTTCACATTGATTTTCTTGTTCAAGAATCAACACAAAGAATCCAAATACTCAAATCCCACCTCCAAGTCTGATATTCAGGCCAAACTTGCATGATCATTAGGGAATGTTATAAAAATGCATACACATGCACAATGCATACTAATTAATCCGCATAATTTGACAAATCATTCATGTTCGTGGCACAAATGGTGTGGGACGAGTCATGTGCCAAACCCAAACCCTAAGTATGAACAATAGTAATGATGCTTGCCTCAGCAAAAATCACCAACACAATAAAAACAGTGCCCTAGATTCTGATAGCAGTGTGGTTGAGTTTGCATTTTCCTGTGGGCGACTTCCGCAAAAACGACGTTGTTAAACACACGTAAGCTAAATGATTCACCACTCTCTCACATGATAGAGCAGCTGAGTCAGGCCTGAAGATTACATTTAAACAACCCAAACTAATAAAACCATGCTAACAATTGCGACACATGGAGTGACATCAGACTGCGAGGGCATTGAAATGCAGCAATCAATTAAGAAACCAACAGAAAACCAGTCATTAGCATGTTGTTAAGCTAACAAGGTGATACTCTAATATTCTCTTTATTTTTCGGCTTATTAAAGTATCACGTAAGATTTTGTAGTTAACTGTTTTTTATACATTTTAGGCATAAAAACAGCACACAAATATTGAATGTATTTTTAGGCTTATTAAAGTGTCACACAGTTTGTAGTTAGCATGTTGCTAAGCTAACAACACGACACTTTAATACCTGTAAAGATTTTTTGAGCTTTAATAAATGGGAGTTTCAATGTTTCCAATAGCTTGTTGTTGCTAAGCATGTTGCTAAGCTAACAATGTGATAATGTGCTATAACCACGTAATATTTTGTAGTTGACATGTTCTAACAATGTGATACTATTAATAAGCGTAAATGTGAACACAAATGATAAGTAGCCTATATTTAGGCTTATTAAACTAAAGTATTGTGTAAGAGATTGTAGATAGCATGTTGTTAAGATAACACACATTTTTCTGCTTATTAAAGTAATGCATTGTCATGCTAACATCAAACTCAGATTTGTTTGGTCTTGTTAGTCAGCTCATTAAGTTTTTGAACATAACGTCTGTCAGCGGTGTAGGTGTGATTCCTGCCACTGCGTTTCAGTCGTTTAACTCACTCACCACCAGCTACACCATTATAAACAACTACACCACCATTCCTAGTCTCAATCGCTGATTAAAAGTCCCCACCTAAATGTGTTTGTCCTACTGTTAAAGGAGGTGATAGAAGCATTCAAGGTTCACAACTTCCACAACATCCTGGCCTTAGGCGGCCATTAGTTGTTCGACCTGTCCCTCTTCTCTTTAATCATCTCCTTTCCTTCCTTGTAATTTTCGGAGGAGGCCTCATGCTAACTGCTACGGCAGCGTCTCGCCCCCTCAAAAAGCCGAAGGCAGAAACTCCTTTACTCATAGTAAGAGACCAGATGACATGAGAGACAGATGTCTCATCAGAGACAGGTGTCTGTGGCTGAGTGTCACGCAAATAATAATGGGTTATCTGGTTATGTTGGGCAAACCGCAACAGAGTGAGACAGATCGCACGGAGTGGAGGAGAATCCGTACCTCTATTTAACACCAACCCCCTCTCTTTATCTTTATCTCCCTCGTCCATTGTCACCAGCTGTCCCTCCTTGGAACACGGGAAGACAATGAGATACAAAAGCCAAAGGGCAATTACGTGCTGCGAAGAGTGTGTAGTCATATCAGGAGGGTTTGGCTGTAAGTGTGGACGCACTTACATGTGTAGGATTTGTAAGATGATGGCTGAGGTCCGGAGAGCAGTCTCGCTGTTATGATTAGTCCAGACGTGATAACATCCAGGAAGTCCTTTTCCATGTCTCGAAGGCATGTGGCCCCTGAGTGATATCTGATCAGCATCTGACCCAAACAAACTACAGCACCTGAGGGTTCAAATGTATTAGTCAGATCATTCCTATAATGCAGCATATCTTCTTGTTCACACACTGTATGGGTACTGGATAAATATATTTTTTAAAAGATGGAAATCATATTAGTTCGTTTTCTTTAATAACAATGTCACAATTCATTTAACATAGGTGTGATTTAAATAATTGCACCATTAACTTCTAACATGAAAACTGGCACTTTACTCTAAGCTATTTCTTAATTTTTCCTTTCGCTAATCAAAAGACAAAAAAACTTGGCGCACAAAATATGCTATGTATTAAAGGTGGGGTGTGTGATTTGGAAAACGACCGGCAGATTTTGAAAATACACAATTCAAATGGTCCTACCTTTTTCCTCCAACGCTGGCCCTGACTGGGTCACACACGCTGGGGGGAGGGGGGTGTGTTACGGCCGTTTGATTGACGAACTTACTGTCCAATGATTCTAGGTGGTCTTGATAATGATTGGCTGGAGTTTTCGAGTCCTGCCCGTTCCACAGATGATTAAATTGCTTAATTTTCATTTCAGTGCTTCTATCTCAGTGGCTGTAAGTGGGTTAGGAATAGGATTTCAAGTTATTTTGAAAAAATGGACAAAAAAGAGAATCACATACCCCACCTTTAATGCTGCCTTCACGTGCAATTGGAATTATTCTAAATACGAGTTTCCTAGTTAAAAATTGGACATGACGTATTTACCACTGTGAAGTTCAGGAATTATTTTGATACCCAAGTTCTCGAGTTAGGCGTACCTAACAACTTTTTTTAAAGTTTATCAACTTTAAACATGGCGGAGGGAGAATTGCTGCTGTGACTGCTGTTCTATAGTTTTCCACAACAGATTAATTTCCTTGTCTTCTTATAAAAGAGCATATTTATACATATGAGAAATCATTTAAAGTGTATTGTATGTTTTTTACACAGCAAAAATAGCCTGAAATTCCAGAAGTGTCAGCCAAGCTGATGATCTAGTTTATTATGGTTGTCAATAAATGGGATGCTAAATATAATGTAGATTTTAAAAAAGATTTTCCCAATAAAAAGGCAAGAATTAAACCTGATTCCTGTTCTTTCTGACAACAAAGCACTTGAATGTGGCGAGTTCATAATATCAACTTCAGAATGGGAAGTAGGAAATTTCCATGAGGGCAGGATAAGTCACGTAAGAGTTTGTAGTTAGCATGTTGCTAAGCTAAGAAAGTGATACTTCAACAAACAAAAAATGCTATGTATTTTTAGGCTTATTAAAGTTGGTTTCCATTCACTAATCAAAATGTTTCAAACAAAACATGTTTTCGTGGTAATTTTGTTTAAATTGGCCATATTTTTACTTTTTGTGTGTGTGGCCCTGAGTCTTTTGTAATACCTGCAACCAACAAAAGCCAGTTCCTTAATGACCGCATCATCAGGAAGTGACATCAACCCTAAACATCAGTGAGTATTAGCGATGGATTTCCGTGAACTCTGATGCTAAGATGATTACAATAAACTAGAATTATCGTGGTTGGCACATATTCAAAATTTACAGTGGTCAAAGTTACTGCAGAACAGCAATAACCCAGTTAACTCATAAAAAGTGTTATCCAGAAGCTAACAGCTAATTTTTGTTAAAAGAAGCCTTCCTGTTTTGAACATGATTAGGCAAAATCCAATAACACTCGATGAATAAAGACCACACACACACACACACACACACACACACACACACACACACACACACACACACACACACACACACACACACACACACACACACACACACACACACACACACACACACACACACACACACACACAGCTGATTACACTTTAGACAAAGAAGCCATTAAAGAGCCCTGGCTTTGTGCTAGTGTGTTAAATAAATGCCTTTAGGGAGTCACTTGCACTTTACACTGATCACCATCATTAAGGATAGATCAACAGAGCACCTAAGAGAATATTTGTAGTGGTGGTTTTATACTCATGGGTCAGCTTTACAGTGTAAACACACATTCGTGCACATACAAATACCAACTGAGAAACACAGGGAAGGTCAGCATCACTAATTCACACTTAGTGTTGAAAATGTGGCAGCAAATGTGAGAAGACACGGTTTGATGCGTCACACTCACTGCTGAATGGTATACAAGTTTCAGAAGCAACCGCATATCCTGTTGCATTCAACTAGCTATTACTTAACACTTGGACTTACAGCTTTTCAAAATACAGTAGATCTAATCTCAAGCTAATGTTAAAGATGCAGTCCTGAACTTTTTTGTGTGTTTAAAATGTACAAAACAATGTATACAATAAGCGAGTACATCATGAATCCGTTTTCCAGACCGTGTTTTTGTGTTATCCTGAATCACTACGGTACACCTCTAATAAGTGTTTATATTCGGACTATTTTAGACTAGTTAGGGTTGCACCGCCAGCACCTGCGTGACTCGTCATAGATATAAACCGAGCGGTTGGCTGGTCTTAGCTGGTCTTCCAGCCCGGGCCCGTTGCATAAACAAATCTTCTAAGTTAAAACTGTGTCTTAATAACTAGTTACTTTTTGGATTAAATTAAATTAAACCACTTGTAAGACTAGTCTAAGAAGTATTGCAACCGACCCCTGGTCATTAGCTGGTTTAGCGGGCTGGTTTTTGAGGGCTTTTGACCAATTCTTTATGGTCAGACTGGGAGACCAACTTCTTGACTATCTTAAACCAGCTGTCCAGCTTAGGCCGGTTTTAGCTGGGTTTTTCTTTTGTCAGCACGGATATTTTTTCATGATTTAACTCCTATATCAAATAATTTAACCAATTTCAATTTGGAGATGCAATAGGCTTTATGCCGAGCGTCACGTGACCAAGCCGGAAAACAGATCGTGTCGCTTCCGATTCAGGTCTTTTGTATGTGCTTCATGAAAATTTTTGCGGTTTTACTCAAGATAACTTAAAAGGAGCAAGCAAAAATGAGCATAACCAATGTCCCTCGCATGTACAGATTGATATTTAAACGTTTTTTAATTTTTCTTCTTCACACTTACATTTAGATATTTAAATAGCATAAAACACCGATAACAAAGTGAACTTAGTAGGTTAGCTGATTACCTTAAAAATCCATAGATATCGTATTTAGTTCTTACGGCCGTTAACGCTTTCTCTGACAAGCGGATGCAATGAGACCCGTTTCCCGGTTTGGTCACGTGACGCTCGGCATAAAGCCTATTATACAAGATTCAGATAGAAAAAAGAATTGATATGACTTGTACAGCCAATGTGATACTTAAAAATAAGGTAGCAACTGAACTTATTTTTTTTTCATTTTAATTATAGCTGGACATTTTTTTAACAGTGTGTAGGATGTTTACAGCCATAGAACTTCACCACTGAAATGTACATTTGTATTGACGCATTTTAAAACCCGTTTTGTCTCACACACCGGTGATTTTTGTTGGAAAGCAACGGCTCAAAGCTAATTATCAAATGCTTACCCCCTAAAGTGAAGCTTTCCCTAGAGTGCCACAGATTGCTGGCATTTATTTTGAATGTCACTGAGTGAGCATGTAGGTGGAGAGACACCATCAGGACTCACGTGGGTTGAGACTGCGGTTATAGCCGTTTCATTTTGACAATATTATCACAATTGCATATCTTATTTCCTTCAGGACCTGATGGCAATTCGAACACGAGAGCTTCTGAATTCCTCGGTGAAGAATTGCAAACATGTTGTTTGGCCCCAATGACTTCAACTCACCGTCACGGCTTATTGTTTTCAAACGCAGCCAGGCCGGCAAGAGGATACTTTTTAATTTGGTTGTGGGAGTCTGGGCTGCGGGTCGTGTGAATGAGCATGTTAAATATTTAAGCAGGTGGATGCAGTGTTGTCATGGCTCCCAGACACACTCACGAGAATGACTGCGGTAATGAGGTAGCCTGACCCCAGATAGCCTGCAGGGCATGGCTGGTCATGTTGGCTTTAACAACAGCGCGGGTCCACTCACAGCTCCCCTTTAATTAAGGTCTCAAAAGGCTTTTTAAACATGTCTGATTGGAGAGTGCTGGGGGTTGTAAAACGCCAGTAATGGCATTATACACAGTTAAAACCGCAGCAAGATATTTAAGTAGGACTTGAGCAAAGGTCGCAACCTTTTTGGTCTTCTCCAAATACAATAAATGTCTCTTTATGCAGTAGGGAGATTTCATATCCATATTACATGACTAGTGCACTTCTAGGCCTGGTATTAAGGTGCGTTTTCGTCGTTCGGATCACAAGTAGATGTCGCTAAATAGGTGTAAACGGGGTCTAAACATTTTGAGCTTTTCCACTTTCGACCACTTCCAGAGATAGTCGAAAACACGTTTCTTTAGTGTAAACGGTCATGTGGTCGAATGTGTTCAAACGGCCACAAAAGACCCCGCCTAATGAGTTAACATTATGGGAAGCGCGCTAGCCAGACGGGATTTAAACTCAAAGAGCCAAGTTTGACATTGAAAAACGTACCATACACAATGATAACTCACTATTCCTGATTTCTAACACACACTCACAGCGTTCGGCTGGTCTTGCGTCTGTCAGAGCAGAAACAAAAGCTGCTGCTCTCTGTATGTTTTTCTATTGTCTCTGTTTATATGTAAATTGCGTGAGCTTATTTCTTCCATTAGATTTAAAGATTTAAAAAAGCCCATCCATGTACCTGCCCATAGACCCTCCCCTCGAAGAAATCAGGAAAAGTGTTTGAAAATGGACAAAAGAGACGGATTAAAACACCAGGTGTAAACGGGTATGTCTCTCCTTCGTCTACTTGTGATCCGATCGACCAAAACACCTCATAATACCAGGTGTTCAGTAAGGTTATTCTAGACACAATGATGTACTAGTTTAACTAAAACCCTTTTCAGCTCAGTTCATCTCCCACCATGCTTCGCATCATCGTCAGGTGTGTGACTAGCACGCATCCACATCGGGTTGAAGGCCACGTTACCAATTCCTCTCTTTTTAGACGTAGAGCTCGCTGGCTTTCTTGTGCTTTCGACTTTCAAGCTGCCTGTGAAGTTAACATCAAACAGCTGAAGCCCTGTGCACTGGCTTTGAAGAGCTGAGCTCTGCGATCCCCTTGTGCTGGCGCTGGGAAAAAGCTGCCACGCTAAAAAAGTCAAAGACCGCAGGGAACGGACAGTGAACTCAACCCACTCCGCCCTCCCTGTACGCCTTTGAAACATATTCCACTCTTGATAATGATGTTTCAGTGCTTCTGTCAGCCATGAGGGGAGGTGTGGTGGGCATGTGTCAGGATTTGGGCCTTTCAAGGTTTCTTTTTAGCCAGAATCACTCATAAGAGAGACCAGTCAGTCTGTATGGGTGCGTATTCAGAGGGTATTCAAATATAAAATGCGGCATGTGGTTAAAAATGTTCACCTTTAAGTGCATTTCAAAGGCTCTGGATTAGCATGAAGCACGCAACATTTCTTTAAACACCGCAACCGTTGGGATGTTTTCACATTCTGTGGCACCTTTTTGAAAAATAAATTCAACATATAACAAATTATAAGTACAAAATGTAAAAATATTTTCTCGGAGAGTATTCCCATGAACCCAGTGTGTTATGTTTTAAGTGAACGTAAAAACAGTCGAGAAAGAAATGGGATGTGCATCATTATATCGGATCCATGCTTTCGCTCTTAAAGTGACAGGAACCTATAAAATACATGCAGCAGACTGTCATTAATGTAAGCAAACAACAAAACACAGCTTAACCAAAGATAAATCTTTGTTAATATTTCATTTATACAGTGAACACTATAGTGTTATTTAACATTTAGGCCTAATTATTACATTTCTGTATCTGAATACACAATAGTTATATTAGACCTTACATTATTTGTGCCTTGGTTGTGTTGAATGTTTGTAATAATTGTATTTGTTCTTAGTTTATTACTGATTGTTCACTTGCCCGTTAATCACGATTAATCACATACCAAAAAATGACACATTTTTGTTAGCTGTGATTAATCGTGATTAATTGGCAAGTAAACGGATATGAAGACCTCCGGTGCAAAAGCCTCTTAAAGCCACCTCTGTCAAAAATAAGATAATAATATCTGTTAGAAGAATAATACTAATAGAAGAGTGAATGCTCTTCGCACATAGTATACACTCATCAAATACTTTTACTTTAAACTCACTAAATCCATGTGTATATATATATATATATATATATATATATATATATATATATATATATATATGTATATATAAATAGGCTATATGTATATGTATGTGTGTATGTGTGTGTGATTTTATATATATATATATGTATATACTTCAAAACTGCAGCTTTGAGGTTTTGTTCTTCAGTTCAGCTTATGCCAGATACACACTGTGCAATTTTAGTGCCAATTCTCCCTTGCTTTGTGGAAATCGTGCGCATAATCTAAAACACGATCTGAGAGAAGTGCAGATGTGTTACCGATAACTGTCTGCGGCAGTGTGAAATGTGTTTTGACTGGAAATTACAATGGTGACGACCTGCAGTCAAAGAGAAAGCTAGATAAAGATACCAAGCATGGTTTCTGCAAGCACCCATTATCTCCTTCATATCATTTCTTCGTTTTCACTGCAAATCAGTGCACAGGTAACTTGTATCGCAAGCCTCTTGCAGGCTGCCATTTTGAACAGGAAGAAATCCAATCTCACGCGTGATCTAACATTATTTCCTGTATCACTTTGCGTGTGTTTGGTTGTGAAATGTAGTTTGTAGAGCAGACAGAGTTGTCTGTGATTCTTCCTTTTGAAATGTGTAATGTTTGAACCCTTGTTGCGGATCCGTCGTGAAATCCGTACACAGCAGAAATGTAAATGGTACCCCAGAAAGTCGTTTAGTGTGAGAAGAACAGCGATCCTGCAGTGTGTAACCGGCATAAGAGGTTTACAGAACTCTGTAATGCGAAACTTCTTTGCATGAGCTTGCGTTTCCGGTCTCCCGCATTCGTATGCATATGAATATGTGCTGTTAAATCTTGTGAGGCTTAAATTACTGCAATTTCTTTTCAACTTTGAAATATAATGGTTGCTTTTCTGAAATGAGACGGCCTCAATGATGAAACAAAGCATATATTGTGCTATTTAAATGTGCGTTCTTCTTATATTTTTGTGTAGACTACATGTGCTATGTAAGCTATGTTTTCAATGAGTAACTTTGCTTCCATATAGGAACACTTTATTTGCTTAAAAGTAAATGAACAGTTTATGTTACCTCAGTTCATTTTCATATTGTATGAAACTATTTTTAGGAAGGCACGAGTCCGCGTCGATGACGTCATCACCCGGGGGGTCGGGTCGCTGTGTGGACGTGACAGGAGAGCACCCGGCGGGCGCTAGGACCCGGGAATGCCAAACTGCTTTATCTCCTCATCCATTACATTCCCCTCATTTATTCTGTAGATTCAGTGAGCGCAGCACAGCACAATAACTCTCATACAGTTTCAATTCCATCCCTATTCGCTGCACGGGAACAAAATGGTGAGAAGTGAGAGAGAGCAACGAAGAGAGGAGGTGAAGGACGAAGACTTATTTCTGGAGTCCGAAGCATCTTTGGATCAGCAAGATTTTGAGATGTCTACTTGTCCTTTCAATGACGTTTTCAACTCCACAGACTCTTCCATGATAAACACTTTCCTGAAAAATGTACAAGTTTTACTGGAGGCTGCCAGTTACATTGAGAGCGCCGAAAGAAAAGATGGAAGTAAGTAAAATAAATAATAGTGCACTTAGGAGGGATTTTTGACCGATTGTTTCATTGTCAATAGACTCAGACAACAAAGGATTGAGTTCATCGAACAAGTAGACAAGGGACATGTGCATTGTACCCCGACATACGATGCACAGCCACGATGCTTTTAAAGGATCAAGTTTCCAAAATGTAAAAGGAGCCCTTTTCATATTCTAACATGTTTTTATAATGCATATAATCCTCTGATGCAGACACTTAAATGGTTTGGGTTGATTTCAGAGCTGTTTTTATTTGCACAAAGTGATATAATGTCAAATTTCATATGTTCATGTATTGTTTCATGCGTCAGAGACACAAAAACAGGGGAAGAATTCCCTCTGCAGCACTTAATGTCCCAAATCGCACACTGACTGTCCCAAGCTGGCATGCACTGTCATATGGGGCAGTTCAGAGTCTGGCATTGTTCGGCAGTGAGACATGCCAGGCTGTTTGCCACCTCTCTTTCTTTCTCTCGAGGAACATAAACAAGTAAATAAATAAATAAACAACATTTGCTGGCACAATACACACTGACGTCACCTCTTAGACTACTGTGGTACAGCGCTCTGCACAACTCCATCACGCACGTATAATTGTGTATGTATTATGACTGAATATCATAAAATGCACATCGTACAAATAAAGGCATTTGATCATGTTACGTTGTTTTTGTTTGAGCATTAAATTGTGCTTTGTCCAGATAGGAAAATGTAGGGTAAAATATCTTCGCAGCCCACGTTTTATATTATTAGCATCAATTTTAAATGTATAAGACTAATCTGTAAACTAAAATAGTATAATGAGAAGTTTAATAAGAGCTTTAGGAACAATAGAATTTGATTATGCTTTCAGAAACTCGCTCCAACAGATCGTCCGATTTACTTGCATTAACATTCAGTGCGATTTAAAGAGAACCTAAATCATATGGGGTAAATCTTGAATGCTATATGCAGACTGCATACATCTACTTCAAACGACTTCTCAAAAATGCCTTCCTGTTTCCTAGGGGGGTGTGTTCACATGACATCCACATGGCGCACTTTGCGCTGATCTGATTGGTCAGAGCTTGTTGCTTTGGCTGACGCTTACCAGAGCCTCTGACCAATCACAGAGCTGCGAGGCCATGATGTCATATGTTGCTGGGCCTGGCTTAAACGAGACTGGAAGTGAAGGCTTGTGGGAGTTGAAGTGCGCTGTTTCCAAACTGGAAAGAGCATTAAAAGATTCAATTTTAAAGCATTATTATGCCACGTAACACGCAAAAACGCAGGTGAAATTGCCCCGCTTGCTACATGGCTACTTACAAAGGAATTAATAATGATAAATAAATGGATACATTAAATATTGATTTGAGTTATTGTGTTGTTATTATTAGCCTAAACTGCACAGGTATGTAGGGTTTCAATTACAGCATATTCAGTAAAATATTGACTACAATAGTAAGTTTCATATGAATGAATATAAAATGTGTGTTTGTGTATATTTATATTTTACTCGTGTTTGCTAGAGAATGCTTTATTCATTAGGAAGACTGTGCGCTATCCGTGTATAAGTATGCCCAATAGGAAATAATAGTTATTGAGCTTCTATTAAGGACAGAGTAACTATCTAAGCAAGGGTATTCTTTTAATTTGTATTAGCAGGGCTTTAAATTAGACTGTCGTTTGCGAGTTAAAGGGCCGGTTTGGTAAAGGACTCCATTTCCCACAATGCCCTGCGCCGAGGTCTCTATCCGCTCAGCTGTTAAAACAGTAGGTAAACAAACTGAGGGAGGAGAAAAGAGCGCAAGCACCAGGGACTTCGCAGGCTGGGCTCTCGGGGACTCTTTTGTACCTGTTTCTATTAATTTTATACACTTTATACTCGACTGTTTACCTAAAGCACTTTTACTACTTTGATATTCAGGCGTCGGGTGTTTTATTTGTGTTTAATTTCCGGTAAACCAGCTTGTTAACAGTGAAGGAAATACCTCGAGTCGACGGGTTCAGCAAATAGAAACAAGAATACAAAGTGAATCTTCGAAGGATTATTCAATGCTTGGTTTCGCTACGCGACAGCTGTCATCGTGATCACACATCAGGAAAAAAAAACATCCCTAGATTTATTCAAACGATGACTGCTGTGCTGAATATACAGACGTTACTGGAAGCAGCCGAATATATAGAAAGGAGAGAAAGAGGTACATATTTGATCACGTTTATAGCATGACAACTGTCGTGTCATACGGACCAACGTGTGTTTTGAAGTGTGAGGGGTGTTTAAAGGGACTTGAGCCGATTGGGATGTGGTGTGACTCGTTTCTGTGGTGTCTTTTTCAGAGTGTGAACACGGATATGCCTCGACCTTTCCGTCTATTCAGCACTCCAGCTACCAGAGACAAAGGAAATTCCGAAATAAAAAGTGCAACAACAACCACAACAGGTAAGCACATGATCCGACTCTCCACGTCCACGAGAAAGCAGAATAAAATCTGCTGGAGAAAAGCCAGGGAGAGACGTGTGCATAGATCACACTGCTATGACATCTGTCAGGACATTCATATCTCTGCATGATTAATAGGGCCTTGCTTGAATTATTGCTGCTGTATTTTCTTGAGCATTTCCTATGTGCCTTTTTTAACCGCAGCTCAATTTGTGGTTAGGTTTTGTTACGTTTAAAAGCGGTAAATGCATTATGTCTGATGCACTTTCCTATATTTATGTATACATGTATATGTTATAAAGCGTGCTGTGTTATTATTTTTGTTATTATTAATGTTTGATGTGTAGTTTTTGGGGGAGGGGAGCTCTCATCAGCTGATTGTCAAACGGGACTCTTGCTGCAGCGCGGTTAGGGACCGTGCGAAAACTCACGTCCTGTTTTTGCCTTTGACAGCCACGGGGTTTCGTTTTGTTTGAACCGAAAGTTTGTAATTTTCGGTTTATTTCAACCCGTAATGGCCTAATATCCGTTAAATATTCGGTTAAAACAACCCAAACACCCAAACCAGTTTTTGAATGTGTCTATTATAAGAAGAGTATTTTAATTTTATCCCGGACCCTTGAACGCACGGCTCTTATTTACAGCAACTGTTGTTTTCAGGCTGCCAAGGTGAACAGCCTGAGGCGTCTTTATTAAATGATGTTTCCACGCTATTCTTCTTCTAAAACATGTTTTTGGAAAATTATCGCCTAATTTTCCCCCTAAATGTCTATTAAATGAAAGAAACAAATCGAAAAATGTGTAACATCCGCTTTAATCCAACATAAACTTTTGCTGAATACCGAAAATAGTGCACGCGACTAACGCTAAAAACACAAGGAACAAAAACAAATAAAAAATGATTTTATGGTTTACTAGATTTTAAGATGCCCAAAATAAGTCTAGATAGTCAGCTTACTAGGATCTATTAAAAAATGACTAGGTAGTTCACTATAATGCATTTAAGTTATCTGTCCATGCTATTCTCCTTCTAAAAATATTTTTGAAAATTATCACCAGACATTTTTTGCTAACTGTCGATTAACATTTATACAGTAACAGGCGTTTTAAACTGTTTATTAAAACACAGTTTTGTTGAATCACGAAAATGGTGCTATAATGCCAAATATCTGTTATCCTAGTATATGTGGGTTTCTTTTGTTTTATTTTAGATGCCCAAAAATGTAATCTAGGTAGCCAGCTGACTAGGTTTTTTGGTGGCCAAAAATGCCAGCTGGCTTGGCAGTTCACTATAAAGCAGACACAATTCATTTGAAAGGTCTCTTTATTAATTTATCTTTCCATGTTATTCTCCTTTTAAAACATGTTTTGGGAAATTATCAACAGTCATTTCCCGCTAATTGTCGATTTAATGACAATAAAACATGTTGACAATGCAATAACAGGCATTTTAAACAGTCAGCTGACTTGGTTTTGTGGTGGCCAAAAATGCCAACTGGGTCGGTAGCTCACTAGGTTTTGAGATGCTCATATCTGTTTCTGTGGGCATTTTACCAGGTTTTTGTGATGTCCAAAAATGCCATCTAGGTGAGCAGCTCACAAGGTTTTGAGAAACTGTGTGCGTGTTATTGTGTTTAGGGTTTTTGTTTCGTTTCACTTCATGTCTATCGGACATCTTGATGACTGGTCTGTGTTCCTGTACATGAAGCGAACAGCGATGGAGGAAATGTAAAGGAAACACTATCTCATCATCTGGCATGCATGTATGGAGGTGATTCGATAGACTGACCCGAGCCATGGCATTAATATCATCTGGTGCCGTTTGTAGTGTGTTTTATGGTTCAACTTCAGGAGGAAAGATTGTGGGGAAAAATACTTTTCCACATATGTCAAAAACAATACGTGTGGGGCTTCCTCGTTTTTGTTTTTGTTTTGTCTGCCTTGGGCAACACACAATTTTGTCACAAAGTTTGTCACGCTTATACTATAAATTAAAATTATGAATACACTAGTATACACTGTAGGAAAACAATAACCCTTAGTGCGTTATTTAAACACCTGTATAAAATACCTCATATTTATTTACACAGTATATTTGCCTCTGTTTTTACAGACTTTTCTTATCACACAAAATCAAGAGCTGTGAAAACACAGCCATACTGTTAATAAGTCTTTTCCTCCCTCGCTCCATTCCTCCTCCCCACTAAGCATCCTCCCGTGTGAAGCGGCGATACCATAAGGTCAGCTGCAGGATGCCAGAAATGTTGGTATTAATAGTCGCCAATAAAAGGAAGTGGTCACATGACCCACGGAGAAGTAGGCCTCGCTGCAGCCACGTCTTGCAACGGCATTGCCATGCACCAGTTTGTCCGGCCATTTAGTGCTTTGGAAAAGCTTTCAGCGTGTTGCCACACAAAGAGCCTCTTAGGGGGACGGCTGATTCACTTTACATTATTAACATAACACTGACTCGTGCTCTCAGAGAGGGCGAGAGAGAGAGCGTCCACTGGCACTCACTCATTGTACGAGGAGGAGAGCTCTCTCACGTGCTCACGTATATAGGCTGGTCATTGTGCGCGCTTTCTCTGCTCTGCACACTTAATTTCTCTGTCTTTTCGCTGCAAACAAAGAGTTGCAGTGGCATGTGGGTCATCTAGAGGAGCCTTTATAATTCCCTCTGAAGCCACTGGATTGGTTGTGATGGGGGAGCTGGTTCAACCCTCCAATAAAGATTAATTAGTAAATCCATTGGAACCTTTAATGACGCATTGCCTTGTTCTTTACGAGCGCCCAAGGTTTTTTTTTTCTCTGATATCACGATGAGAGCTGACGTATAATTCGGGAGCTAAGTGCTCGAGAAATAAGCTTGTGTTTATGATGAGGGTTATAATAAAAACCTTTAGTGCACTTAATACATCACAAACAAGTTGAAGTTTGCTCATTCATTGCTTCTGTTTTTCTTTTATAGGTCCACACACAATGAGCTGGAGAAAAATCGGTAAGTACGATTTTTAATATATATTTTTTTTCATTTTAAGGCTAAATGACATTGCACCGACAGACGTCAACAGATAAGTTCATTAGGTTTTGTGAAATCAGTGCGTTAACCCTGTTGTCATTGCACTGCGCTTGTTTACACTGATTGAACATGTTCAGTCTGCGTTTGTCGGGTTGTGGAAAGTCTTGAGAAGTGACTCACTGTAGTCTGGTGATTGTTGCCGTTGGTCGGCGTCTGACGTGGCAATGATTGAGAATATCACAAGCCAGACTTAAACTTGCATTAGCCTCATGACTCAAATTTTGTAAAAAACGATTAGAAAAAAAGGTACGAATCTGCAAGGAGCTGCGATACAATATCATATCAATATCTGAGCCCCAATATGAGAACATTAGCTTTAGATCAGAGGTCTAGCTCAGCTCCTGGAGGGCCACAGAGGTCTTACAGAGTTTACTGACCAACCCTGCGCTGACACACAAACCTGTAGGTTTCAAATAAGCCTGAAGGACTTAATTAGCTAGATCAGGTGCATTTAATGAAGGTTGAAGCTAAACTCATCTAGGCTGTTGGTTTGACACCCCTACTTTACATCTACACTATGTACTAAAAACGGGAACGTTTTTCCTTTGCTTTTTTCACATGCAGACGACACCGTTGTCAAAACGATCCCCGTTCACAAGGATCTGCGGGAAAAAAAAGCTGTTTAATGCATGCCAAGCCAGTAGTTGGCGATGTCACTTTGTAAAGAAACATTTCACGTTTATAGAACACGTAATACTTTTGTACAAATTTGTTTTTCTGACGACCGTATATCATTTTCAAAAACTTGCATTTTGAAAACCCATTTTCAAAAGCTTGCGTTTTCAGGCCCCCAAAACGCTGTTGTCGTGTGAATGAACCGCCAAAATGCATAGTTTAGTAGGCTATTGTGATTGAAAACAGTAATGTATTATTGCAATCTTTTATTTGCAGTCTAAACTGGGCGTTCGTGGTTTGAGTGCTTTGCATATTTGAAGAGCACGGGCTTTGAAAGTGTCAGTAAAAACAATGTGAGGGAACTGCGTAAATTCCAGCTTTGTCATACCAGGAAAAGACTTCAATACTGTAAAAATACTTACAAATGAGACAAGTTATATAATAGTGGTCTTTCCCTAAAAATTGTGATTCTGTGATCACCCTAAATTGTAATGTAGACACATGCATTTTCTGCAAAGCTGCTTTGAAATATGTATAGTGAAAAGCGCTATACAAATAAATGTGAATTGAATTAATTCTTTATTGTAAGGAAATTGATACAGTGAAATATCGCAGTGCTTCAAAATGTTATTTTTTTCCGTCACTTCAAGTATGGAAGCTACTCTTAAAATTCATAAAATATGAAATAAAACATTACATAAAGGCTAACAGGGAGCTGGAGAATAGTCCTACAGTGGTCCCAGCTTGTCCCTGCAACAACAGGTAACTAAAAGTGAAAGTAAGTGGTGACCCAATTCTTCTAATCTAAGGGCATTCCCTCTCCTCATGGCTCGCCCCCCCCCGGTCCTAAACAACTACAGCAGCCACGGTTTCAGAGTGCATGGAGACGACAGAAACCAGAGACAAACATATGTCCTTTCTTTCACAATGCCAGTTGCATAATAGGAAGAAAATGAACAAAAGGAAGCTAGTTATCACGGTAGGTGTACATTATTAAGAGAATACAGGTGTTATTTCTTTGAAATGACCCATACCTATGGGTGGAGTTTTCTTTGAAATCACCACCCATGTGTGGTCGTGAGCGTTTACAGACAGCTGTATGTTTTTAGTCTCACGAGTTCTTATCTGATTGGCGTTAGACGGCGCAGTGCTGGGCCTGTTGTTTAGGCACTGCACGCGAATACTGAGGCTCCACTTCAAAGACTCAAAATAACTCTTGTCTAGACGAGCAGCAGCAGCAGCAACTCCTTTGTGACCCTCTATCTGAAAACCTGGAGATCTATGAACTTGCCTTAAGCACAGCCTACTCATCGAGTGTCACGTTTATTTGCTTGCCAGTCATTTTGGTTGGGACATGGGTGAGACAGTAAACTTGTTGGACAAAGTGATCAAAGACTCAAATAGTATTGAATACACCATACTTATGTGTGCTTGAAAATAGCCTCATCTCCTCCCAGACCAGCTGTGTTTCTCAGATAATGTCTGCGCATGAGAGGGGTTGTCACTGCGCCGACACTGGGTTGGATGGGTTTGGGGCAGATAAAGATGCCAGGGCTTGTCGGACAGCCTTAAGTGTCAGCACAAAGAAATATTACACAACACATCATGACGATGTCAGCAGCCACACCCAGCACTAAACCATATTTCACCTGACTCCACATTACTGTTCTGTCTATTACAGTTCTCAAAGACTGGACACCCATCATTTTTATTTGACCGAATATCCCTTCTAGCTTGTGATACACCACAATACTTTGAAATAGTCATACGGAAGCACAAGGGGGACAGTTTCCTGTTTGCCAAAGCTTTACTGCAGTCCCGAGTGGCAAGCGGTTGCCATTTTGCGTCAAGCATCACATACACTTTCTGTTTGATGAATATGTATGATAGCTCACATTGTTTTTGTATGTCAGAAAGGAAGAGGAAGGAGATGAAAGCCTTGTGACCGCATTCTGGCTTCTCACAACCCGCGACACATATACAGATAACATATGTGTTCATATAAGCATGCCGCCTTTTGATCTTATGATGCCTTTGTACAAATGTGGTGAGCCTCAACTTCCCTAACTTGGGTTAGGTTTGCAGAGTTCGGATGTCAGAATGCATGTGCTGAGGAGGATGTCAAATTCAACTAGAGATCACTGATTTCATTTCCAATTACGGGTGTTATGTGGTTGTTAATTATTGGGTACATGCAAGTGAGGGTGTTTGGCTGCGTGTTATGCATGTTGTGTGGGCTGTGGTGTGTTTGACAGTCAGAATGCAAAGGCTCAGGAATAAAGCTGCCAAGCTGGCTTACTGAAAATAGACCAATGGCCCTAAGAAAAGATCTTTTCAGAACGTAGAGGAGCCCGGGCTGATTGGCTACAACACTCTTCCACCCACAATGAGAATTGTGAGGAATAAAGTGCGTGTAGAAGATAGGAAGTCATCCGTAGCCAAGGTGTTATCTTACGCGTTTTCCTTCCTGTGTTCTAAGGAAGATGGAGTCGGAACATTCCGCTTCCCCTGGGAATTCCGGAAACCCTCTGGAAGGGAAGCCAGAACTGGCTGTTCTCGCTGACCTGATGCCTTGTAAGCTTTTCTTGGCCAGCAAAAGCAGCTTAGGAAGTGTGATCTTTAGTCAAGTAAGCAATGCAGACTCGCACACGTGCCAGGGCATGTTCGCAACGCACACGTAGACGCACACTCATGCTATGGAAGGTTGACAAACCTCTGGGTGAGTCAGGAAGGACACACACCCTGTGGCAGTCTTCAAGTTCTGTCGGAAGGGTATAGCAGAGGACATTTGAGATTCGGAGGCCACTAATGCTCTTCCTTGCCCCACATTTACTGTGTTCTGTAAAAGAACACTGTGTTTCATTGCATAAACACACAAATACACAACATGCATGGCTACTAGTGTGGGTAATGTTGCAGAAACAACACAAACAGACCCACATCCTTGATGACACTGTGAACCTTGCTATACAACAACACCTAACATTTTTAGACTCCTCCTTACTAATACAACCAAATTCTTGAATTACAGGCTGACATCTAGAAACATTCCTGAGTGGCATGATCAGTTGGATCAGCAACACCCTTAAAACCTGATTATAAAGTTTGTATGATTAGTTTCGACATTGTGTCAAGGTATGACCGTTTGCAGGCCTCAAGGTTGAAACCTAACACTCAAAATAGGGGCAGGGACCAATTGTAATTGCTTACCGACTGGTGAAAGAAAAACCTATTATTGGGCAAACTACTTATTGAAATATTGGGGTCGACGTGTCCTCTATGTATATGGTGGTTGTGGCCCTGGGGCCTGCCACAGATTGTAATATATTGAGTTTTTCTTGGCCTATGGAATCACCATGGCAAGCTGGACAAAGCCACACTAGTCCACCCATCCAATTGGTGCAGCTCTTGAAGGTCATCCAATCATAACCAGCCACATTGATCTGCAGCCTTTCTTTGTGTGTCATGGCCTTTGATCTGATTACGGAAGAGTCCTATGGCTGTTTGCCCTTCCACCACCGCTGTGTTTATTTTTTGTTTTTGGATTAGGCATCCTTCCGGGGAAGTAAAGTGGATTGAGTGGATTTTCTGAGAGGGAGCGAGAGAGTGGTGTCATTCAAACATCTGGTGACGTTTCTGTTTACACATTTGTTTTTGGGATCACCTCACATTTTATTAGATTACCCAAAGTGTGCACAACGTTCTGGCCTATTAAAATACGTATAATAGAGAATCTGTGTTTTTCATGCACATGGCCATCTGCAGGAGCTTTAGGGATGGGGGCAGCGATCACATGACTACACACATAAACTCTGTGGGCATGTGAGTGGGGTCTGCTGGTCTGGGCTGTGTGGGGCAGATTACAGCTCAGCACGTGTGAACTAATCCAAGTGTTACTGATGGGCCAGAGCGGGCCTTGCTCCTCCACAGCTGTTACTGTGCTTCTTTATTTCCCTATGATCTTTGGCCATCACTCCACCAGTAGTCCATTAATGTACATGTTTAACCAGGAGTGCAACAGAGGTATATCCTTGGCCCAATGTAGGCTAATTGTCATTCAGTCTCCCCTACTAGAGATGGGTCCCAATGTTCAACTAGTTGCCCAACAAACGACTAGACGATTAGAAGTGACAAGTTTATTCATGCATTTCATTTGTTTGTTTTTAGGGATAGTTCTATAATTAGCATAATTTGCCTTAGTTTGTTAGACTGTTAATAGAATAAGTTGTCTTTAAATGAATCTTCTTTAAAGTAACTTTGCTGCAACCTTACACATTCATAAGATTGACTTTTGCAGTTCATCTCACACAGTTTTTTTGAGCATCCCACCACGAGAATTGCATGAAGGTAAAAATAGTCCAACTTGTAAAAAGCCTTCTTGAAACCCTTGCAGTCAAATCCATTACGTTGTGTTCTGTTGATGTTGACTACTAGTCAGTCAACCAGCTTTTTAGGCAACCCCATCCACTAGTTGATTTTGAAAATATGCATTTTTGCACATCCACCCCCCTTTGTGTGTCGTACTACAGTAAGCTGTCATTGGTTCATGGCTCAAAGGCATCTTTGTTTGCGAGCATGTTTACATAGGTCTGTCACAGTGTCTTTCTGTACTGTATTTCAACCACTATCTCTCTTCCTCCTACATCTTGATTCATCTCTTTTCATTCTCTCCATCCTGACTACTACCCCCACCTTCTTACTTTACATCTGTAACCATCTCTCACTCCTTCTCCCTCCCTCCCTTGCTTTCTACCCACATTTGTAGGTTGCTTTTATTCCCAGTTGCTTTTAGGTTGGTATCTCTTTAATGTCATGCTGCTAACGTAGCTTTTCGTCCAGATTACACGCGAACAGAAGACTAGCAGCAATAATGGCCTCCCATCTGCGTGTGTTTACGTGGTGGGGGAGGATACCGCGCTTGTTTAATCTGAGAGCTGTTCGAGTGCTCGGGACTGTTACTGATATGATGGGGATACGTCTTCACGCTCACTCGTTATGAAATCGTAATAAAAGCATGAGGCCAGACCTTTAAATAAAACATGGCTTAAACAAGCTAGTAACCCAGATGAAGCTGTCAGTCCCACTGTATCGATCAGATCCGAACTAGGGCTTGAGAACCCAGAGCCTGTTCTCGCTCTATAATCTGTGCACTGGTGTGCAATAACCCAGCCATGTGACCTAACGCTCCAAAGGCATCATGTGAGGCATTAGATAAAAACATAGCCTTCTATCAAAGGGGAATCAGTAGGAAAAACCTTGCCTTTTGTAGAGTGCATGCATTGCTGTATGGCACCTCCATTTCTTGCATTTCTTATCAGTGCAGATTTATGTTTGCTGCACAGACACAGGTGCTGATTCTGTGTGGGAAACGTGCGATTTCCTGCTGTGGATGAAGCAAGCTATGTAGCCTAAATATATATGTATAGGTTGGCAAAGAACCATGCTGATTGAGAGGGGAAAATATGCATGCAATTTTGTGTTCTTGTTGCAGATTACAATTTGAGGATGTGTCAGAATCATGTCTCCCTTTTGACCTTGACTTTAGTTATTAATATGTCAAGCCCATGACTTTAGTTATTAACATGTTAAGCCCATGACATTATGCCAACACCATGCATTATTTACCAATAGACCAAGCAGAATCTGGGACAAGCATGCGTTTCTTTTCACCCCCTAATAAAATTCTCCACCACACCAGAGGACCAGGCGTTGTTTCACAGCCTTACTGTTGTCCATATTCACATTGTCCATCCATATGTGTCTAACATTCACGTGTGCTGTATTTACTTAAAAATTTAATTTGATTATTTCCCAGTGTAAATAAATAATTTAAGATATATGTTACAATTGTTTGTATAATTAAATGCAACCAACATCGTGACAACCGTGACTGAGCCTGTGTGTTTATTTGTATGAGTCATTTAAAGGGCATGTGAAGATGTTTTGGATAATAAAATTCTTGCTCCGGGTGTAAGAGAGAACAAGTCTGAACATGCTCAACCTACAGGGGCACGTTCGATTTGAGTTATTATTAAACTTGTGAGTTGTAGTGAGTTCTGTTATGACTAATGCAGAGGAGTGTAAAATTCTGCGTATTTACCAGAGCCAGAACAGACGAACAGATTCTGCACGCCCACGATTATCAAGGGTTATTCGTTTATGGTTTTAAAACCAAATGAACTGCCTACAGAGGCAGCATTTAAAGGAATAATAGTTAACTCGTTTTAGTCAAATTAAAATGGTTCACTCTAAAAAGGTTGGTGCCTTAAAGCAACACTATGTAACATTGTTTACCTTAAAATAATGTTTCCAAAATCGTATCAGTGGTTCATCAAGTCGTAACAGGGTGAAAGGCACTTCTGCCATCGCCTGACGGGGTCTGTATCACTTTTACTGGCACTATGTAACTTCGGGGTTCGGGTAGTAACCCAACCACAAAAGAACTACAAAATTCGACTGCTTTACGTCAAGCGCTACAATAGTCATTATTTCGTTTTTCTTCGTTTCTGATGTCGCAATATATCATCCTTTCATGAAATCATGTAACATACTCTACCTTGTCTGTGGACATCGTTCATCCTAAAGCCGGTGCTGGGTAAACAGCGAGCGTGCGAGCTAGATTATTTACGACAGCGGTAATGGACAATTTCGTTTCCAACCAGTAGGGCGACCGAAGAGGAAAAGTTACTTGGTGTTACTTTAAATTAAGTGCAACTTACATAATACATTTAATTCTTGTATAACTCAGTATTTCTTAACGTATTTTGATGAGTTAAAGCAATGCAAAAACATATGTTGTCATAACTTATGAGAATGCATTGCTACAATGACTAGCAGAAAAATTGAATTAATTTTAATTTGAATGAAATATATGATAAAGTTAATATGTTACATAACTTTACTGTGCACGGATTGCTGTAATTCACACCACGAGTTATTTATAGTAAGTTTAAATAGACCTTTTTACATACGTCACACATGTTTTTGCTTTGTTTCAGTTTTGTTTTCTTATGTTGTTCAACTGGTCTTTTCAGGTATCACAGAAACTAAAGTGTTTTTTTGTGTGACGTCATAATTAGGTCTTTTAAAGATGTTGTTTGCCTTCGAGACGACGAATTTAGTGACAGTTGTTTGGCACGGTCTCTGTCTGGCGACTGAATTGAAGTCATTTATCATGCCACACACACACACCAAAGCAAACACGCACGTATATACAACCTTCCCAGCAAGCACTGCTAGTGTGTGTGATCTGACGCCCGTCATGTCTGGAGACAGATGATATGGGGGATAGCGTGAGAAGTCTTTTAGAGATATTTGGGTTACATGTGGTTGCCATGCCAATAGGGTTGTAGGGGCAAAATCGTTGTAGATGAACTAGAGGCCTGGTGCAGTAATTTGTGCAAGCTACAAGTCAGCCTAAAATACCATTCTGTCACATATAGCTATTAATGCACCAGGTTGATCAATCAATGTCCACACACACTGAAGGCAGACAGAGGAACATCTGCAATGAGTGTGTGTGGTGTGTGTGTGTGTGTGTGAGAGACTGCTGTCCAGATAACAGTGCCCTCTCTGTGGTGCTCAGACACGGCGATAAGGCTTGTGATAAATCTACCGCCATTGTCACAGGCTAGACAGACTGTATATGTGAAAGAAAGAGAGCAGCCTTCTTCATTGCCGATAAGGAGGAATCCAAACGGAATTAGAGTTGAAAAGCCTCAATAACACAATTAGAGACACTCTCAGATACCGGTCATGCGCAAGCACACTCATGCCCGTGTGCGCTCGTAAAACGTAGACGGCGCGTCTGCTTGTGTTTTTCTTTCATGATTCTATGTATCATTGATAGTTTCTGTTAATTATTTGAATTGGATTTATTTTTCATGTTCATTTTGATTTAAAATGTCTATCAATTTAGTTGTTTTTGTCATTTTTAGGTCAAATTGAAATGAGAAATGGTTACTTATGAGAAAAGTTTAAGTTTTGGCTGTTTACACATCAACGTGTGCCATGTGGTTATGATGAGCTTGCTTACAGATTGCATGTGAAGGACCATCAGCATGTGCCCTCTTAGAGTTTCAGGACTTAACTAGATATATAATGTTTATTTTATTTAAAGCTACACTGTGTAACTTTTTTAGTTTATTTTTAGCTAAAAACACTAAGTTCTTTCAAAAATATATGTGCTCATTAATGTATATTTACTTCGTTCAAGTAATAAAGTATTCTCGTGATTGAAAATACATACGGGTAAGGGGTTCTAATGTCGGTCGCCATGTTGCCCCTCCATCTTGAAAGTACATTGGCCAAAGAGGGACATACCCGTTAATTCAAGCTTCGCCTTTCGCGTTTTAACACGCGTGGGTTAGCACTCGAACTGCCTAACACTCGAACTGGAAGCCATGTTAATCTTGGACTACATTGGCCACCGTAGGAGTTAAAACGAAATCGGAATTGAGAGGAACAGAAACTAATATTCACTGAATGGTCATATACCTTTTCACCGCTAGATGGGGGTAAAAATCACACAGTGTAGCTTTAAAGTACTATTTTTTTTTTTTATGACCTTAGTTTGCGATAATATCCCTGCTGGGCGTATAGTGAATACTGCAGGTCACCTCTAAGTCAGAAAGGAGATGATTACAACCTCAAAGATTACATTCCAAGAAATCAAAGTGCTTAAGAAGTCAGTGGGGGTGTGTGTTGTTTTATGTTTAAGGTACAGATAGGTGTTGTC